>PVKS010015600.1:22912-45777 GCA_004027875.1 Aplodontia rufa | reverse complement strand
ATTTAGAGCACTTTCTCATGTATTCATTGGCTTGATCAATGTCCTCTGGTGAGAAGTCTCTATTTAGCTCTTTGGCCCATTTATCAATTGGGCTGTTGGTGTTTTTGTAGTTGACATTTTTGAGGATTTTGTAGATTCTGGATATGAGACCCTTGTCAGAGGAATCATAGTCCATGATTCTCTCCATTTCCGTAGGAAAGGGTGACAATAAATGTTCTAGGCAATTAATAAGGCATTATCCCCAAGCCTTAGTAATGGAAGAAGTAGATAAGAAAATAATATGTAACCGTAATACAACAGGATGAGTACTAGAAAAGAAGTCCAGATATACAGCTGTTTCCAGCCTTCTTTCTACAACAAAAAGTAAGAGGAATTCTAACCAGGACTAACTCATTATAAGAGAGGCATGAGTGACACCTATCACGATGGAGGAAATGGGGGACCACCTATGTCCCATTCCCACTTTCCAACCAGTCCAAACGGCATGAGTGAATCTAGTGACATACTATAAGAGATTATGGCCTATTTCCTTCCTTGAAAAATATCTGTTAGGGGCTGGAGTGGTGGCTCAGCATTATGGCGCTTGTCCGGCATGTACAAGTAAACGGGTTCAAACCCCAGCACCCACGTACACAACTGAGTATCAGAGCAACGAAAGCCATGTGAAAAACTCAATAAAAAAATTGATTCTGTCTCTCGCTCTCACACACACTGTCCTTCTCTCTTAAAAAAAAAAAAAAAGAAAGAAAAATATCTGTTAAACTCACATGTGTAATACTCTGTTTTAGGCAATGTATAGAGTTTGCAATCTAGTTAGAGAAACATTGAACAAAAAAAAATTGCAAGTAGAAGTGAACATTAGGAAGTAGAGAAGTTGCTTCAAGAAGTTAGAAACCTCCTGAAGGACACCAGAGCAAACCTGAGGAGGAGTTAGCTTAGAGATGGCAGTGAGGAGCCTTAAAAGGATTACTGTGGAAATGGTGGGGACCCACACCCAATATTACCATACAGACTATCTTCAAAATTGTTATGTATAATCAGATTCAGAACATCATTAATATGAAGACTGAGAATAGAATCTAGCTCATTTTTATTAGTTTGAAAACCTGTCCTAGGAATAAAATGACTGAAGTCCTAAAGGGTATTATTTTAATTTTAATTTTTAGCCTTTAATATGGATAAGTAAAGTAGAAGGTAATTATAGTATATAAAGATACAACTATAAATACAGTTGGATGTAATTTGAATCAATAAAAATATAAAACATAGATGTAGGCACACATAGACACTGTACCTTGGATTCATTCCTCCCTGCCTCTAGAATTGCTCATGTAGTTGGCAATGAATACTCTATTTCCCAAATTATCAAATCAGGTCATTACATATTAACTGCATATAATGAATTAATAAACTAAATAAAACTACCAGCTTGCTTTTCCTCCTAGACTGAACCCTTCTGTCCTGAGCAAGCCACTGCAATTTATAGTCTAGTCATGTACCTTTTTGCTTTCTCTGCTGTCTCTTAAGAATTGCTGTCTGGGGCAGTCACATCCTCCCTTATGGTCTGAGAGATTAATGGACCCATCACAGGATGGTCAGAGGCAGCCTAGTGAGGAGGCTCTCCATGGTGACATAGTGACTGAGTTACTTATAAAAAGAGGTGAAAAAGAGTTTAATATAAAAATCTACAAATAATTTTGAATTAGACAAAGCAGCTGAATATACAAAGGTGATGCTACCCTCAATTCTGTAAGGACAGGGTGACAAGATGCCCAGGAGAAGAATACCAACTCCCCATCTACAAACTGGCATATAGGAAGGTCAAGGTCAAAAGCAGGTACCAGAGTCACATGTCAACAGAAGCAGTCAGGGAAACAAGGGTTTTAGAACCAGACAGATCTGAATTTGAAGCCCATCTTTCCATTTTTTCTGTGTATCCAAGGGCAGGCCATTTAAACTCTCTGAGCCTGAATTTTACATCTGAAAAAAGAGAGGGATATTATCCATCTCCTAAGAGGATGGTAGTGAAGAACATAAAGCATTCACTCAACTCAAAAAGTCCTGAATTAAAAACAAGGGAAAGAAAGAGAGGGGGAAAGGAGGGAAGGAGGGAAGGAGGGAAGGAGGGAAGGAGGGAAGGCGGGAAGGCGGGAAAGAGGGAAGGAGGGAAGGAGGGAAGGAGGGTAGGAAGGAAGGAAGGAAGGAAGGAAAGAAGGGAGTATTTAAGGAGAAAGTCCAAAAGAAGAACAGGTCACAAGGACTTGAACATGGTCAAGAATCTGTTTTCTGCCTCTGTTAACCCCATTCAGGGCTACTGCAAATGGCTTTCCTCCACAAAGCAGAGAGAAGTGGAGAATGGCCTCAGGCTGTGAAAGGAGCAGAAAGAGAGCCACCCTCGCCCAGCCTCTGCACATAGGATTCCAGAAAAGCTACCGCACTGTGGCCAGGCTGCAGGACACAGGGATGAGTTAAGTAAAGCCTCAAGCATACTCCAAAGGTGTGGGCTAGGATTCCTGCATTCCAATCAGCACAGTCCATAAAAGACTTTAATTTCTTGGTCTTTCTTCGCTTGAAAAAATGGAATTATCACATTGAGCAAAGAAATTTGAACAATAGTATCTCCTTCAATACTTCAAACTAGTCAATACATGGGAAGACATTAATCTGAATGTCAGAAATTCCACTGTCAAATAATCACTATTGAGTAGCCAAACATATCAGGTAGAGTTCTTTGCTGTGGACCAATCTTTCAAGCATGTTTATTGTTTCATTCATTTGCTCATGCCTCACGCATTGAACATTTTCTATCTGCCAGACAATATGCATCATGTATATTGTATCATTTAGTCTTCACCATAACCTTTAAGATGCTATTGCTAATCCATTGCATGGTACGCAAACTGAGACTTGGAGTTTATTTAATTCACTTAACATTTCAAAAAAGTTGACTTGAACACAGTTCAAATCAAATTCTGTGCTCTAAATCACTGGACAACTACTTGGTAGAGCGTACAGGAAAAAAACAATTAATTTTGTGCAGGGAAATCTTCACAGTGGAGAGGTGACTTTTGAACTCAATCTTTCAGGACAAGCAAACATGATCAGGAGCATTTTAAGAAGAGGAAAGATGAAAGATGTGATATGTGTAACAAATGCTGTTGTTCAATGTTTCAAGTCAACTTCCAATGGATCGTCTAGCTCAATCCACTGAAGGGAATAGTTTGAATTAGTGAAAAATCTAAACTATGTTCATTTATAAACAGAAACAAGGGCAATTTTATTACATTTAGTATACTTACACACATAGTAAATGTCTCTTTTTTAAAAAAAAATAGAACATTTTTGAAAATCAAAAAAGAACTTGTCCAAACACCTAACAGTTTAATTTCAGTGCAAACTATTTTGGCCACACGGACATCAGAAGGTGGACCCCAGCCATTCTCAAGCCTTCGTACTGGACACTGCACAACCTCTTTCCTCTCAGTTTCTCTTAACTTCTTTTCCCAGCCTATCATTAGAAGGCTCCTCCATCTGTTAATCTGCCAATGAAGATACATATTAATGAGATATAACCCATTTCAGATAATATAAATTAATTTTTGTACTATAAACTTTTAAATTAAAAGTGACAATGATTGCCTTTGAAAATTATCACAGAAGAAGTTCAGATAATGGTAGGAAGTAAGAAAGAAAGTAAAACTGAATTATTCTCTTCCATGAGAAGCTCTCAGTAAAGAGGACCACCATCCACCCAGATGAACAAGAAGGAAATTGAGTCAGCACCATTCACCACCAGTTCTCTCCCTGTCCCCCTCTTGTCATCGCCACGTTCTAGGACTCCTGCCTCTTTCCTTTCTTTGACCTCACTCATCCTCACCATTCCTTTTGTGCCTGCATCAGTTCAAGACTCGTTGCTTCTCCCTGCCTCTGGTCTGTCTGCCCTCCTTCTTCCCCTGGAGTGAGCTTTTAAACATCTGGTCTGTCAATTATATCACATTACTGACAAGAGTGATTGGTCCCAGCAAGGCCAACCAGAGTCCTTCCCTATAACTGTGACACAGATGCTGAGAAATTAGACTCTTCTTACACCTTCTGCCACATGGGAAAGCCTGTCAGCCCTAAGAGAGGCTGACGCTGAGATTCAAAGAGAAGGGGAGATAAGCAGAGATGAGCCCCGGAGGGTTTTCCAAAGTCAGATTTTTGGTTCTCATTCATGAGCTGATTCCTTAGTATTACCCCCATATCTTTAATAGCTATAGAAGCCAATAAGTTACCTCAGTGCTGAAAAACAAACAAATAAAATAAAACAACGTTGGTTGTTTCCATCCCTGGGTCTTCACTGATTTGTCGTCTGAAGAGTGAAACCCAAGCTTGCGAGCCTGGCAAGCTCAGCCCTTGATGTCATGCCTCTGTTTCCCATCCCCATCATCTCTCATCATGCTCTCTTATTCCACCAAAAATTCAAAGCCCTGTCCACACAGAGCTGGTTTGGGTTGTGGGTATAGTTTTTGCAATTGCTGTTGATGACACACCAACTTCACCAAACTCTTTTGTGTTCAACCTGTTTATTGTACATAGCCAGACTTTCATCTGTTTAACTAAGTTATATTGATCCTTCAAAAATCGAACCCCCTTCTCTGTGCAATGTTAGCTCCCAAACCCAACATATCAATATTTTAAAAATACTGCTTTTTAAGATAGAGAGGGACAGTAAGAGAGAGAGAGAGAGAGAGAGAGAGAATCAATTTTATTTAGTTTTTCATGTTGCTCTCATTGTTCTGACACTTCGTGTGTACATGGTGCTAGGGTTCAAACCGTGTCCTTGCACATGACAAGCAAGTATCATAACCACTAAGCCATCACTCCAGTCCCAAGCATATAAATATATTTACTTCGCTGTCTTCTACTCAATAGGAACAGGGAAAACTGTCTTCACCTCACTAATAGCACTGGAACAGAGGAGCAGGTAGTCAGAAATGTCTGAAGAAAATCTAGGAATATGTGACAACTAATCCCATCCTTATGTAAAACTATTAGGCACTAATAAAATAAATTGAAAAAAAGTCTGCAGAATAAATACATGCATGAATACACTGACACTTCAGCTTGTACATCTTATAAATTATTCTGCCATCTTGTTTTAGAAAATCCTATAATTTGTAGAAAGCAGGAATGCTATCCCCACATCACTGAGTTTGTAGTGTGTGAGTGTGTGTTGTAGTGCGTGTGTGTTCAACCCATAGGTTAAATTTTCTCATGATTGATATGATTCTCTTAAAGAATTTAATATTAGCTTCTAATTACACCCTGACATCCAACTAGTAGTTTAATAAATGCAAGGGAAGAACTCCACTGCATATCAACAGATGTGAATTCAATTCAATAATTTTATTTAATTAAGCATTTTTGTGCTCTAATAGTCAAATTGCTAAGGGAGGTGTCATTTCCATAAGCTTGTCAAGCAAAGAATACTGAGCACTTACTTGAACCCCTTTGAAGAGTTTTTCATTTCAAGGGGTGTTCAAATGATTCCAAAGGCAAGATGGCTCACCTGACACTCCCCAAAGGCACTCCCCTGTATCCTTCATCCCTTTCCCCAAAAGTAGTCATGGCCCTCCGTCATTTTTTCACTCTGCCTTTCCTCATTCACATGCACCATACTCCCACCTCTTTACCTCCAATTCAAATGGTGTCCTCTTTTCAAAATTCATGCCAAAGTCACCTCTTCCATAAAGCCTTCCAGATTTAGTAGTTATTGATTTAATTTATCAAAACATCCTGACTGTAGCACCAAAGCATGACTTTCACATTAATTTACTCCAGTTCAAGACCTCAGAAAAGTGAATGGACCCTCTTTATTCACTTCTCTGAGCTGTAGAAGAGAAACTCTGGTCTGGAGTCAGGGAAATCGATGTAAGAATATGAGGTTTACTGAATGACATGCCATCATGGCTCTCTCTGGGTTTTAGTTTCTGTTTCTGTAGAATGGAGTCAATATTACAATATTATTTACCTTATAGGCAGAGGAGAGAATTTAATGGCCTAGAGCATGCAAAAGTTCAGTCACCATTCAAAATCACTGAGCTATGGTATGTGGAACAAAAAAAAAAAAAAAAGAAGCAGCAGCAGCCACCATCTGATAGCCACACTAAAGAGGTTACTGAAACACACACTTAATTTTCCTCAGACCAGATGCTTATCTGTGTGATTCTCAGCCAGGATATGCATGCAAACCAATGAATAAAGGGTTTTCAAAATGCAAATTCTGAATTTTGCTGAAACAGAATTTCCCATAGTAAGATTTGACAGACATGGGCCATATATTAGCTGCTCACCATTGGTGCGAAAGCAGTCAACCTTGAGAATCTCCAACTAAAAACAAAAGCCCCTCCTCAAGGTGATCAGACAGCCAGACATGGAGAGTTTTCATAAGCACAAATTCCCAGATCACAGTAATGGAGATCCAATGAGGGCTATTGTGGAGAGCAAGCTGTGCCCTACTCTGAATTACTCCATGATGTGTAGAACAGTGATTTTCAGATTGTGCCTAACCCTGAGTTGCTCCATTTTATAAAGCAAAAGTTTGGTATGGGTTACATGAGTTACTCCATTTTGAGCATAAGTGCTGAGGTAAATGACTCCATACTTTCCTGTTACTAGTAAACAGCCACCATCTGCGTATCATAACCATAAGATACAAAATGATGAAGAAATGAATCATGCTAATAAAAATGACCACATGGATACATGGGTGTTATCAAACTCATATCAGCAAACACAGGCCCATGATCTTATCAAATTCAACAGAACACTGAGTGAAGCAACCCTCTCACTCAAGCCCATAAACTAGGAACACCCTGATACTGGACGTGACAACACACTGACACCTGATCACTGGTCATGAGCCTTGCCCAGGAAAATCACCTCAGAAATGAACCTCTGTCTTTGGGCTTCGGCAGAATGCAGTTCCTCTTGCTGGTCATGATCATGCATGGCCAATCCAAAGCTGACATCTCAAACTGACACTTTGAAACTACTGTCCATGGGGACCCTGGCCTAGAAAAAAATTCCTGCACTTTGACAGCCTTGGCTCCTGAATAAGTTATTTAGCGTGTGTGTGTGTGTGTGTGTGTGTGTGTGTGTGTGTGTTTTCTTTAATCTTATCTGGCCATTTATAATGACTCTTTGCCTTCGATCTACTCTCTCCTTTGCTCTTAGTTCAGTCCCCTGAATACTTGTGGCAGTCTTAATCCTTTCTCACCCTCTCTGTAACCTATATCTATGAAGTGGTGTAAAGAATAATGTGCGGGATGGAGCGGTGGCTCGGTGGTTACGGTGCTTGCCCAGCATGTGCAAGTACATGGGTTTGAACCCTAGCACCCACATACACAACTAAGTGTCAGAGCAATGAAAGCCATGTGAAAAACTCAATAAAAATTAATTCTCCCTGTCTCTTTCTCTCCCACTGTCCTTCTCTCTTTAAAAAGGAAAGAGTAATATGTGACTTGAATGTTACAGATATTAGTAGCTAAAATTGGAATAAAAGAACTTGTGATTGTATAGCTTATGACTATCAGATGATCCATGAATATTCAACAAATCACCACAGTGGTAAACCTGTGAATTAATTGCTATTCAATGAATTCTGACATTGTGTAAAGTTGTATATGTGTTTGTTCTATGTTAATGACATAGCTCCTCACCGCAGCATGAGAAGGGGGCACTCCCCTGATCGCAGGCAGCAGCGAGGCAGCTCAGACAGGTCCTTCTGAATCAAGAGGAAAATCACTTTTCTGTTATTCTATTTGAAAGCAATCAACTTAGCTGGAGCATGATCAAAAACACAACTGTGTTTGGTGTACACATCCAAGGACTTACTTCAGCACTATATGGAAATGGTAACAGGTGAAGTTACCTCAGGCCTTGCCTACTTCCTACAAAGCACTACCATGTGCCGTGCTCCAGCCTCTTATACATGTCATCTCTGACTCTTCATGTTATCACTATGAGGTTAAATGATTGTCCCCTTTTTACAGAAGTGGAAAGTGAGGCATGGAGAGCTTAAGTGTCTTTGCTAATATACAGCAAAGATGGACCTGAGCAGAGACCTGCCAGACTCTAAGCCCTATTCTCAAAGTTTGGAGAGTATTTGGCATTATTTCAACTCTATGAGCCTTCATCTCTTCATCTAAGATAAGGGGAATTTTACAACTGTGAAGAGTGAAAAAGAATATTGGAAAGGACACATGACCATCAATAAGTGGCAGCTATTGTTGTTTAAAAGAGCTAAATGATTCTTCTAAAGTTGTACCATGTGGGACTGTGGTCTGAGGTGTAGACATTTCCAGAGATTTCAAAGCCAGATTTAATTCCTTGAGATGATGGCCTGGATGAGATTTATTAATTACCTTATTGACAACATACTTTCTTTCGGCCTTATTTTTTTTTAATAACTCTTGGGACATAATTTAAACATGCTAAGTGGAAAAAAATCCTCAAATTAAAGAAAAATAAACTATTTAAAGTTGAAGAGATGTGTAATGGTGTTAGAAATACCAGGTGTGTGATAAAGCAAACACATGGTGGGAAGTGGGTGAGCAAGAGAGATTTTTACTTCAGTATCAAAGGGCAGAAGAAAATGTGCTGTGACACAGGGAATCTGTTGAATTTATTCTCAGCTTGATGTAAATGCTGCCCTTCATTCTTTTTGGAGAAGCTCAGAGGTACAATCTACATGATTAGCTAATATTGCCAAGTACCGGAAGTAAGGTCACAGGAAGTAAGTAGGCAGGGTATGGAAAGTCCAGGAAGGTGGGCCAGGTACAGGAAGTGGGAGGT
This sequence comes from Aplodontia rufa, assembly GCA_004027875.1. Classification (NCBI taxonomy): domain Eukaryota; kingdom Metazoa; phylum Chordata; class Mammalia; order Rodentia; family Aplodontiidae; genus Aplodontia; species Aplodontia rufa. Next base: position 36,939 of record PVKS010015600.1, on the reverse strand, counting down.
GCTTACAGGTGTAAGGTGACATGTGTGGGGTAGTTTTAAACATGGCTTTCTCCTAGCCTCCTGGCTTTCTAACTTAATATGGCTTCCTTTTATATGTGAAACGTAAGAGCCCATTCTGAAAATGGACCATCAGACTTCCTATGCATGTGATGTGAGACAGATGCATCTTCCATAGAACATGAACCTGGACATGTGCTTCCAGAGTCTGCTGGTCTCTCCCCTGCGGAACCTTCTGCTCTGGGAAAACCCTTCCTCAGTGTGACTTCTGGCAAATGCCTGGGCAGCGACTGCATGCCAGCTCGACTCCCTTCTCCTTTTGTCCTTCCTCTGCCTCAGTCAATGCAATGCTATAGCACTCAGTGGGATTGTAGACCACAGGACCCCTGGGGGACAGAGAACAACTTCCACACTAGTTAGTCTTTCTTTTTTTCTTTTTCTTTTTTTTTTTTTTTAAGAGAGAAGGACAGTGAGTGAATGAGAGAGACAGAGAGAATCAATTTTTATTGAATTTTTCACATGGCCTTCGTTGCTCTGACACTTAGTTGTGTACGCGGTGCTGGGGTTTGAACTGGTGTACTTGCACATGCCAGGCAAGTGCCGTAACCACCGAGCCACCGCTCCAGCCCCAGTAGTTAGTCTTTCAAGAAAGCAAACAACCCTTGTAGTCTGCATTACATTGCATAATTTTCCAGCCTCCCCACTCTCGTTTAAATATGGTCTATTCATTCAGAACTCAGGATGAAATTTGATTGTCATGTGGCAGTGTTGGGAGGTGGGATCTTTAAGAGGTAATCAGATCAAGACCTTTATCAAAAGGCTAAAGTAAGTACCATGAGAGTGGTACATTATAAAGCAAAGCCACCTCTAGTGATTTGCCTCTTCTGAATAAGCATTTTGTCCCTTCACTTATGGGCCAGCACAAGGCCCTCAACAGAAGCTGGACAGACACCGGCCCCATGTTATCATACTTCCCAGCCTGCAGAACCATAAGCCAAAATAAACTTCCTGCCTTTATAAATCATTCTGTCTTGGGTATTATGTTAAAGCAACAGAAAACAAATTAAGACAAGCCCCAATTTGGGTTTGCAATTTAACCATTTCAATCCCACTAAGTGAGTCTAAACAGCATGCAGCAACTTGAATTTCAGTTAGTACCAGAAATTCTGCATGTGAAGAGCCAAACTAATGTGACTGTGCTGTTTGTGCTGTCTCTCCCAGGCCACACCTGAACGAAGTGGCAGAGTTGAGATTAGAACTGAGATTCTCTGGCTATGAGCCCACAATTTTAACCACTATGTCTTGCTTCTCTTTGAGAGCCTAACAAACATAAATTCCAAATTTGGAAAAGAATTAGACATTGATAGGGTATAACACACATAGTTTACTTATGATGCATATGAGACACAGAGTAATTCCTAACTATAACTCTGAGTATTAAAAAGAGACCAATAGGTTGGAACTTCCAGCTATGTCACTTGAGAACTACATGGCCTTGGGCATATCACTGAACTTCTCTGAGTAACACTGTGTTGTTTAAATGGATGTTGACTTTGGACTTCTGCAAAATTGGCATGCCACTGTAACAGTCTTTTGCCAGACTTAGAGATGCTGTACAGAAATATCTAATAAGGGTGTCAGGATATATACTCAGTAAATGGTAAAATCAGTATTTTTAATATTGAATGTCATGCATCTCTGTCTTTGCACATCTTTTCCTATTACCTTACATGTCTCACAAATTCCTACTCATGCTTTAGGACGGTAGCTTGGAGGAGAGAACCGCTGGGAAACTTGCTCAGTCCCTGTCTCCAGCTCTGCTTCCAGATAGAGACTACGTGCCATTCCCATCGGAGTCATCCCAGCACCTAGAGGTAATAACAGGGCTTAGTGGGAGAAAGAGGACCTTGCTGTGGGACCAGTCCCTTCCCTAAAATGAAAATGGAGAAACAGGAGATTTTTGAACATGTGTGCCATCATTCATTCAACATTGGTTGAGCACCCACTATGTGCCAGACAAAGCACTGAGGAAACAGTGTTGGATATCACATGGCCCTTGTCCTGGTGCTGTCTAATGCTAGTTGAGAAAGCAGAGCAACTCACTGATTGATCTTCAGGGCAATTAATGTGAAACCACACTGCAGATCAGTAAATTAGGAGGTGAAATGCTTGGACAGCACTTTGAAAGGCAGGCAAGAGTTTGCCATGCCAAGGAAGATGGGAAGGTCAGTCATGCAAAGGTGGAAGTAGAACCACGTGTTTGGGAAAACGCATGTCAGCCAGACAACTCACACAAGCATGAGTATGGACAACTGGGTAACTTGGCCATTAACAGAAAGAGAGACTCAGGGAGAGTCTAGATAATGCCAAATCCTTCCTACCATCCTGGATTATTCTATTTTTTTAAATATGTTCATTAAGATATCAGTTTTGAGATTTTTGTAACTTCTGGCCTTTCAAATGTTGAGGAGGAATCTATATTACCCAGCATAACGGACACTGATGTGAGCCAATCCTGCAGGTTCAATACACAGAGAAACGTGATGGCAGAAGCTGTGAAGGAATTTTTTCTGAGCAAGGGCACATCTGCCAGTTGGCACAACATATTTTATCATCCTGAGAAAATGTGGTCCCTGGCCTGGGGGCCCTTTCCACCAGCACCAGTGAGTAGTTTGGAGTAAATTCAGGAGATAGCACTTGAATTCTGGATGCCCCTCTGTCCATCTCCTCCCTATCCAGCCCCTCCCAGTGTGAACAAAAAAGAATTCTCTGTGGATGGGCTATTCATTTGGAATGAGACTTCAATCCTCCTTTCTATAATAAAACAGCCAAAGTCCACTTTAGACCCATTCTGGAATTAGGACAGCCTACTTCTTCAAAGTTTAACACAAAGACTTGCATAAAAAACTATTTATTTAAGAGAAAAGAAATTCCCCAAAGACCACATCATTTGGGAGTAATCATTTTTTAATTTCTGCTTTCTGCTTTGCCTCCTTAATTTGGCATTTGTTTTGCTAGTTAAGTCATTACCATTTCTATGACTAGCCCTGAATTCATCCACTGGAATTTAATGATGTTTTAATAATAACATCTTATTATTTTTAAAAAACTCTATTGTTTATAAAATCTTTTCATGTGCATTACCTGGTCCCCCAACCAAATGGCCTCTGCATTTGACCCTAATAGCCTTTAAAAGGTTTCCTCTCTCAGCAATTTTTAGTAGCTCTTCATCTTGTGTCCAGGGCTAGTCTACCCATGACCAGCCTAGTATAGCAATCAGCTTTCACCAGCTAATACTGTGGTAACAAACAACCTATTCTTTTATTTCTAAACCATATTGCATACCAGTTGCAGGTTGACTATCACACTACTCCATATGCTTTCTTTCTTGATTCCAAACTGAAAGAAAAGACCTGAGTCTTGCCATTCTTTATAGTGGGGAAAGGAGCAATGACAACCATATAATGTCTCTTAAAGATTCTGCTTGACCTGCATGCTTTCTACGCACATTTTATAGGTCAAAGTAAGACACAAAGTCCAGCCTAATGTCAATGGGATACAGAGGTAAAATCTTCTCATAGAAAAGGCAGTAAACAATTGTAAGCAGTAATATAATCTATTGTAGTGGAATGCCTTCCTGCCATTCACTGCCAAGCAGTAATTGGTGCTGTTCAAATATCATACTCCACTTCCTTTCCTGTATGTATTTTCAACATCAAGAACTGGTGCTCTCCATTTGTGCCCCCTCCTCAGAAGTTCACCCCATTCTGTGTCCTGCCATTTTCTCTCCAATGGAATCTAGAAATGATGACCTGGAAACAGAATGAATTGAGTGATTACTGGTGAAGGTTCACTAAAAGTTAATACTGGCAGAAGGAACTCATTTCACGAACGTTTACTGGGTTAGATAAGCACAACAGGATTTTTTAGAATTTTCAAGCCTGAAGGGTCTAGAAAGGATATTTTAATAATAATCTTGACTTAGTTTTATAAGCTCAAATCAGGGGGGAAAGGCAAGGCAAGCGCTAGGGCCCAAAAAGGTGTTTTTATTTGCCAATGCTCACAAGTCCATCATATAATAAAGCAAAGACCACAATCAGATTTTTAAAAAATTTTAAAAAAAAACCTATAGCAGAAAATCGTCAGCAAAGACTTGGCCTTCACATCTCAGATATGCTGGTGAAGAAGATAGAGATATGTGATCCAGATGATAGTAGCCCCAAGCAGAATTACATCTTGTTAAGTACTGATTAACTCATCCATACCCATCCTAAAGGGGATTTGTTAGGAGCACGCTATAGGAATACTGTCTGGGTCTTATTTAGCCAATATTTTTTATTAGTTACTATATCAATAACATGAAGATCATGCTGTGATAGTCACTGGCATGATCCATGAAGAATCTCTGAACACAAGAGAACTGCACTTTCTGACCTTCATGGGATTGGTGAGGCCATGATACTAACTCCAGCTAATGAGCAAAAGTGACGTGCATTACTTTCAGGACAGAGCATCTAATTGCTAGTGTGAGCCTTCCAGAGTCTTCTTCCTTCCACCATGTCAATCAGCAACAGACTCCTGCCAGCAAGGAAACAAGGAGCATAGTCTCACAGGACAAACAACATAAGCAACTAGTGATCCTTTGTTAGCCTTCTCTGGGATTTAAGGCTTGTCTAGACTACAATATGACTGATCCTGTCCTGACTGGCACTCAAACTTAAAAAAAAAATCTATTAAAATAAAATAAAATTGAAAGAGAGAATCAATATAATGGATGACCAATTCAGAATGGAAAGCATTTTAACAGGTTGGGATTAAGGTGTCTGATAACAAACATGTCGAACAAAATAGATCTTAAGAGTGCAAATTTAATTTCCTACACGTAAGTTTTGTAAATCAGTAGCAATTCATAAAAGAAGAGGGTGGTGGTCTATAAGCTCAATAGGAAACAATATTGTTACAGCAACGAAAAGCCTTCCAAAAAAGAAAAGCCCAGGACCTGATGGATTCCCTGCTGAGTTTTACCACACCTATGAGAAGGAGCTAATACCGCTCCTGTTAAGCTATTTCAAGAAATTGAAAAAAGGAGGGAAGTCTCCCAAGCACTTTTTACGAGGCAACCATAGCTCTTATACCAAAACCCAATAAAGACACTCCAAAAAAGAAAACTACAGACCAATATCCCTGATGAACACTGACACAAAAATCCTTAATGAGGGTCTAGCAAACCATATTCAAACACACATCAAAAAGATAATTCACCACAATCAAGTAGGCTTCATTCCAGATATGCAAGCCTGGTTCAACATGTGCAGTTCAATAAATGTGATTCATCACTTAAACAAAATTAAGGACAAAAACCATATGATCTTCTTAATTGATGCAGAAAACATCTTTGATAAAACTCAGAACCCATTTATGCACAAAACTCCGGAGAAGATTGGGATCAAAGGAACTTATCTTAACTATGTAAATACCATATATGACAAATCTCAGCTAGTATAATACTAAACAGAGAAAAGCTGAAAGAAATTCCACTAAACTCAGGCACAAGACAAAGCTGTCCACTCTCACCACTTTTATTCAATATAGTTCTTCCTACCGTAGCCGGAGCAATCAGGCAAGAGAAGGAAATCAAAGGGATAAGAAGAGAGGAAGAGAGGAAGCCAAAATATCCTGTTTGCTGACAACATGATCCTATATCTGGAAAATCCAAAAACTCCACCAGAAAACTGCTTGAGCTAATAAACAGATTTAGCAAAGTGGCAGACTACAAGATCAACATCCATATATCAATAGCTTTCCTATACGCTAACAATAGTAGGGCAAAAGAAGAAATCAGGAAATCAGTCCCATTCACAATATCCTCAAAAAAATAATATACTTGAAATTAATCTAATAAGAGAAGTAAAAGACCTTTGCAATGAAAATTATTAATATTGAAGAAAGAATCTGAGGAAGACCTAAGAAGATGGAAAGATGTTCATGCTCTTAGACAGAATTAATATAATTAAATAGCCATTCTGCCAAAAGCATTGTGTAGGTTCAATGCAATCCCCATCAAGATAGCAAATGTCACTCTTTATAGATGTAGGAAAAGCAATTCTCATATTCATTTGGAACAACAAGAAATCCAGAATAGCCAAAACATTGCTAAACAAGAAAAACTGAACAGGTGGCTTCGCAGTACCATATCTAAGATTATACTGTAGACCGTAGCAACAAAATTAGCATGGTACTGGTATCAAAGTAGGAATGAAGACCAATGGAATAGAATAGAAGACTCTGAGACAAAGCCACAAATCTTTAAACATCTGATCTTTGACATAGGGTGTCAAAATATAACATGGAGGAGAGACAGCCTATTTAACAAAAAATGCTGGGCAAACTGGACAGCCACTTGTAGAAAGTTAAAATTAAATCCTTATCTCTCATCTTACATAAAAATCAAATCTAAATGGATCAAGGAACTAGGAATTAAACCAGCTACCATACAACTACTAGAAGAAAAGTTAGGACCAACACTCTAGCATTGAAGGGTAGGCAAAGACTTTCTCAACAAGACTCCTAAGGTGAAAGAATTGAAAGAAAAAATCAAAGAGTTGGGTGAGATTAAACTAAAAAGCTTCCACACAGCTAAGGCATTGATCAAAATTATCAAGAGACATCCTACAGAATGGAAGATAATCATGGCCTGTGATTCTTCTGATAGGGGACTAATATCCAGAATTTACCAAGTACTCAGAAAATTTAATATCAAAACACAAATAATCCAATCAATAAATGGGACAAAGAATAAAAACTTCTCAGCAAAGGAAATTGAGCAAACCAATGAATACTTGAGAAAGCGCTCTAGTAATCAGAGAAATGCAAATCAAAACTGCATTAAGATTTCACCCCACTCCAGTCAGATTGGCAAAATGAAGACTATAAACAATAGCAGATGCTGGAAGGGTTGCAGTGAGCTAGGAACACTAGCACGCAGACTAGTACAACCACTCTGGAAAGCAGTGTGGAAAATTCTCAAAAAATTAGGAATGGACCTACCATATGATCCCGCTACCCTTCTTCTGAGTATTTTTCCAGAGGAGTTAGAATCAGCACATTACAGTGACACAGAAAAAAATCTATGTTCATAGCCGTTCAATTTACAATAGCTAAATTATGGTACCAACCCAGATGTCACTTAATGGATGGATCTGAAAACTGTGATTGATATATATATCAATCACATACATACCATGGAGTTCTACTCAGCAATTAGAAACAATGATATTGCAGCCTTTGAAGGTAAATGGATGGTGATGGAAGAATCATGCTGAGCAAAGTTAGCCAACCCAGAGAGTCAAAGGTTATATGTTTTCACTCATTTGTAGAGGCTGGAGCTAAACCCAGGCCTGTGTCAAAGGTAGTTAATCTCATGTATTAGGTCCAACAAAGGAGTAGCAACACATAATGAAGGGCAACCATAGATATGTAGCCAGGGGAGCAAGGAGTAGGGAGGTGGGGGAGGAGAAAGGGAGGATACATAGGGAGAGATCTAGGGTGTAATTTTGGTTGAAGAATATAAGCATATCACATTGTTACTTTATATGCATTTATGATTGTATAATAATTCCTCAATAAAAAATTTTTAAAAAATTAAAAAAGGAATCAATGTTTTACATTGGTTGATAAAAATAATAAATTCACTGATAGTCATCTGTCTTCATAAAAAGAAGGGTATCAAGGAAATTCGTAGTCTTGTGTTCCATAGAGAACAAACAAAATGCACCAGGCATCAGTGAATGAGAGTAAAGGCAACGGATAGTGACTGGGATGCTGAGGAGTCTTGGAACCACAACAGATAAGGAGTTTAAAAGGATCTGAGATGTTCTGCCCAAAGAACAAGAGACTTAGCAGGGACACACTCTTCTATCTTTGAATATCTGGAGAGCTGTGAAGAATAAGAAAGTTGTATTGTGTTTTGTGTGAAGGCCTCTAACAACAAATAAGAGGGGAAAACTGTAAGGAAGAAGAAGACCCAGGGAAGCTTCCTCCAACCTTCACAAAACAGTCTGAGGTGGACCCATAGATAAGCTTAGCCTTTGTTGAAACAAAGATCAAACTGAATTTGTCTATATGAAGATGTCAGAAAGCTGTGAAGCTCTCCAAAGAGAGTACATTATTTATCTATATTCCAATATTCAGTACGGATTCAGTGTTTATAGAATGTAGTTTCATCAGAAGGAATTTTCAAAGAAGCAGAATCCCACAGCAGAGAGAAGGTTATAAATGCCCGCTTTGGGAGGGAATTCATCAATAAGGAAAAGCCTGGAGGAAATAACTTTCTATCATTTCTTGCAACCCAGCTGAATCTGTCCTAGAGTGGCATTTGAAGCCCAGCCTGAACACTTGTGCTCTTAAAACACAGATAATTTTTGCTGCCTTATTAGAAAAGAGAGAAAGAAAAGCATGGAGTTCAAGATGGCAGACTACACTGTATTCCTGGTTTCTTTGGCTGTGCTAGAGGTTAGAACTGCATTAGATGAATGTGTGCGTAAATTAGTGCTATCCTCCTCTCAGATACATATTTTTCTTTCAAAGATTTTTACACATCAGTGTGTATGTTTCACACATATAAAAATATTACAACATTTTGCAGCATCTGTGGTATAGAGACCACTATGAAATCCCCAGGGACTACTGCACACGAGGCAGTAAAAGTGCATTAACTTGGCCCCCAAAAATGTGTATCAAGCACCCCGGGTCTTGCTTTCACAGGGCTTAAAGGTTAGAGGAGATCGTAATACATGAAACTATAGTATATGAAAAATGTTTTTAAAATTAGAAGGAGTTTCATTGCAGTGCTATTACTTACAATCAATAGAATGTTATACAAAGCTTAAATATCCACAAGTGGTGACTGGTTTAATAATTATATTTATATACATTCAGAAGAACACTAAAATTTTTATAATTGACTTATTTGGTGAATATATATGAGATAAAAAGTGTTTCTTATTAATAAACCTAATTTTTAGAACATACTTAGGTCCACAGAAAACATGATAGGTATGAAGCTCTCAGTTCTCATACACCCCGTCTCCAACATATACATAGCTCCACACGATCAACGCCCCACTTCAGAGTGTTACATTTGTAACAATGCATGAACCTATATTAACATGTTATTATTATCCTAAATACATAAATTATATTAGGATTCACTTTTGATATTTTTTGGGTTTTGAAAATATGTAATGATATGTATTCACCATCATAGTATCACACAAGATAGTTTCACAGCCCAAAATATCCTCTATGCTTTACCTATTCATTTTTTCCTCTTTATAAAAAAAAGAAAGCAAGAAAAGAGAAGTATGGTGGTTCCTCTGGCAACCATCAACCTTTTTTACCGTCTCTATGGATTTTCTTTCCAGAATGTCATATAGCTGGAATCATACAGTATGTAGTCTTTTCATACTGACTTGTGGCATATACTAATATGTATTTAAAGTTCATCTATCCCTGTTCATGTCTTGACAGCTCATTTACCTTTCTTTTAACACTGTGTAGCATTCCATCTCCTAGATGCACCACACTTTATCCACTCACCTACTGAAGAACATCTTGGTTGGTTCCAAATTTGGGTGATTATGAATTAACCTACCATAAACATTTGTGGTAGCATTTTACACAGAAAGAAATGTTCAACTCATTTTGGTAATTACCAAAGAGTGAAATTTTTGGGTCATATGGTAAGAATATGCTTAGTTTTATTTTCCAAAGTAACTGTACCATTTTGCATTCCCATCAGCAATGAACGAAAGTCCCTGTAATTCCACCTCTGTGCTAGCATTTGTATTGTCAGTATTCGGATTTTAGTCATTCTAACATGTCTAATGATATCACATTGGTACTTAAATTTGCAGTTTCTCAATGACACATGATACTCAGTAGTGTCTTTTCATATAGTCATTTGTCATCTATATGTCTTATTTTGTTATATGTCAGCTTGATTATTTTCTTCATTTTTTTACTTAGTCATCTGTTTCTTATTGTTGAGTTTTAAGGGTTGGTTGTATATTTCAGATACAAGTCCTTTATTGTGTTTTGTAAATATTTTCCCCATTAGGTGGCTTATATTTTCATTGTCTTAATGTCACTGATAAAGCAGAAATTTTTATTTTAATAAAGCTCAACATGCCAATTTTTCTTTCATAATCCTAGGTGTTATGGTTTGAATGTCAGGTGTCCCCCAAAAGCTCAAGTGTAACAATTCATGAAGGCTGAGGTGAAATGATTGGTTTATAAGAGCCTTAACCCAAACAGTGAGCTATCCCTTGATAAGGATTAACTGCTAACTGTGGACTGGTAGGCGTTACTGGAGGAGGTGGGTCATAGGGGGTGTGCCTTCGGGGTATATAGTTTGTTATCTGCACTGGTTTCTCTGCTCTCTGGACCATGCCTTCCACTATGATGTTCAGCCTCACCTTGAGCCCTGAGAAATGGAGCCACCTTCTATGGACTAAGACCTCTGAAACCATGAGTCCCTAAATAAGTCTTTCCTTCCTGAAACTGTTAGTGTCAGGTCTTTTAGTCACAGCAATGAAAAAGCTGACTAAAACACTAAGGAACCTAGATTTTTACCTATATTATCTTCTAGAAGTTTTGCAGTTTTGTAATTTATATTCAGTTCTATGGTCAGTTTTAATAAATTATTACATAAGATATAAGATCTGTTTACCTTCCTTTTTTATATGGATTTCTAATTGTTCCAGAGCCAATTATTGAAAAAAAATCCTGTCTCCATTTATTCTCCCTTGCACCTTTATCAAAGATCAATTAACTGGGGCTGGAGTGGTGGCTCATGAAAAATTAAATAAAGTTGGTTCTCTTTCTCTCTCACTGTTCCTCTTTTTTTTTTTAAGATCAATTAACTATGTGTGATTCTAATTCTGGGATTTCTATTCTGTACCATTAATCTATCTATTGTTTTGCCAATACCATTTGATCTTGGTTACTGTAGCTTTCTAGTAATTCTTGAAGTTGGGGAATATCATATAGCCAAGTCTTCTTCAGTATTGTCTTGGCTATTCTGGGGCTTTTACCTTTTCATTTCAACTTTAAAGTTTGTCAGTATTTACAAGATAGCTTGGTAGGGTTTTGATTGGCACAGCACTGAATCCATAGATGAAAGAAGAAACGGCATCTTAACAATATTTAATCTTTGTATCAGGACCACAAAATACTTCTCCATCTATTGAAATCTGTGATTTTTTCAGTAGACTTTTATAGTTTTCTTCATGTATTTGCTGTACATGTTTTTAGATGTATTCTGAAGTATTTCATTATTGGTCCTAATGTAATTGGAATTATTTCAAAATTCAAAGTCAAATTTTTCATTTGTGTTTTATAAGAAACCAAATGACTTTTTTTTATAGAGAGAGAGAGAGGGATAATGAGAGCAAAACACAGAATCAAACTTTTTTAGTTTTTTATGTGGCCCTCATTGCTCCAACACTTTGTTGTGTATGTGATGCTGGGGTTTGAACCCATGTCCTTGTGCATGCTAGGCAAGTTCCACAACGGCTGAGCCACCGCTCCAGCTCACCAATTGACTTTTTAATATTGTTTCCTGCCACTTTCTTTTAAGAAAGAAGAACAGTGAGAGAGAAAGGGAGAGACAGAGAGAATCAATTTTTATTGAGTTTTTCACATGGCTTTTGTTGCTTTGACACTTAGTTGTGTACATGGGTACTGGGGTTTGAACCTATGTACTCGTGCACGCTGGACAAACACCATAACCACTGAACCCCTGTTTCCTGCTACTTCCATAATGAGTTATTAGTTCTAGACAATTTTATTGATTGGGGTTTTCTACATATCATCTGCAACCAAAAAGTTTTATTTTCTTTTTCTCAAATTACATTCATTTTTTTCTCCTTTCTTTTCTTATACAATTAGCTAGGACCTCTAGTGCAATATTGAATAGGAGTGGTAAGAGGGGCATCCTTATCTCGTTCCTAATCTTAATAACTGTCAAGTTTCTCACTATTAAGAATAATTTTATCTGCAGATTTTTTTGAAATGTTCTTTATCAAATTGAGGAGCTCTTATCTTCTCTTAGCTTCCTGAGAGTTTTTATGGTGAATGGATTTTGTCAGATGCTTTTTATGCATTAATTTAGCCTGATTTTCTTCAGTATGTTAATGTGCTCGGTTACAATGATTAGCTTCCTAATGTTTAATCAGCCTTACATACTTGAATAAATCTTACTTATGATTTTTTTATACTTTGCTGGATTTGCTGTGCTAATATTTATGTTGAATACTTTTGCATCTATGATCACGAAATGTATGGATCTGGAGCTTTTCTTTCCTATAATCTCTTCATGTGATTTGGGTATCATGGCAGTGCTGGCCCCATAGAGCAATTTAGGAAGTATTTTCTCTGCTTGTGTTTTCTGGAGAATTAAAGAAAATCAGTATCAGAATTCACCACTGAAATAATCTGAGCCTTCTGCTTTCTTGTATAGGAGATTATTTATTATATTGATTTAATCTCTTCTTTTTTTCAAGAGAGAGTGAGAGAAAGAGAAAAAGAATCAATTTTTGTTTATTTTTTCATCTGGCCTTTGTTTCTCCAACATTTAGTTGTGTACATGGTATTGGAGTTCGAACTCAGGTCCTTGCATATGTCAGGCAAGCGCTTTAACTGCTGAGCCACCACTCCAGTACCAATTTAATTTACTTAATAAATATATGCCTGTTAGATTACATATGTCTTCCCATTTCAGTCTTGTTTGTTTGTTACTCTTTGAAGGGCAGGGGGAGATTCTGGACTAGGATGGGCCTTAACTTACTTTGTCAATATCTTTGTATGCATGAATATGTAACAACGATAACCCACAATAAGAAAAAGAGAAAAAACAACAAATGATATACTGGTCAAAGAAATAAAATTAAGTATATATATGTTTAAAAAAAAAGAAATGGATACATTTCATCTAACTTTTAGGCCCATAGTTCTTCATTATTTTCTTGAATTGTGTTTTCAATGTCCATAGGATACAAAGTGACATTTGTTATCATTTATTTCTGATATTATTTACGTCATATTTTTCTCTTGGTTAACCTATCTAAAAATTTATCAATTTTATTATCCTTTTCAAGAATATGTTTTTGGTTGTGTTGATTTTTCCTATTGATTTCCTATTCTCAATTTTGTTGACTTCTGCTCTTTTATTACATCATTTTTTCTATTTGCTTTAGGTTTACATTGGTCTTCTTGTTTGATTTCCTAAGATGAAGTTTAGATTATTAATTTATTTCTTTTTTTGTTTGTATTCAATGTTACAAATTTCTTTCTGAACACCGCTTTTGCTGCATCTCACAAAGTTTGATAATTGCACTTTCAAAGTTTGTGTGCGTGTTACTGTGGATGGAATCAGGGGGTACGCACACGCCAGCATTCTATCACTGAACTACATCCAGGGCCCAAAAGTATTTTTTTTTTAATTCTCTCAGAAGTTCATTTCACTTGTATCTTATTTGTAAGTATATTACTTAATTTGCAACTGTTTAGGGATTTTCCGTGTACTTTTTCTCTTCTTGGTTCATTGTGGTCTCAGAGCATGTTGTCTTTGTATTTTCCTATGAACTCCTTAAATAAAGTCTGTTTCTTGAAACTCTTTTTAAAGTTATTGTTATTATATCACTATTGATGATATGTGTTAAGGTGTTGGGAAGGGGAAACTTTCTATAATCTTAACACTAAATGTCAGTTCTTAAGTGGGCCTGAATCCCTGAGCTGTGACCTTCACAAGTTCTTCTTAGATTATCTAGAAAAAAAGAATACATAAGGCTGGAGTTAGTTCACCACTCTTTCTCCAGATCGGAGAAGGTCCTTGTAAAATAATTTCCTTCTGAGGTGAGGCCTTTGGTCTTAAAAATTTCAAAATGCCTGTTTTCCTTTCTCTGGCCTGCAACTTGAAGTGATCCCCCTGCTCTGTTTTCAGAAAAAAAAAAAAAAAAAAAAAAAAAAAA
>PVKS010015600.1:0-22812 GCA_004027875.1 Aplodontia rufa | reverse complement strand
GATAATTTCTAAGATCTTTACTTGCCAGAGCTAAAACCAGAAATCAGTTTTTTTTTTTAAGTACAAATTTTACAAATATGTAATTTAAAATATTGTTTACATCTATATTTTATGTTACAAAACTGTCTAATATAATATCAAATAAAACCACAACCAGATACATTTTGTAAAATAAATGAAATCTATTGATGTATGTATAAGAAAAAATGGTTATATCAGAGTTGTGCATCATATCATGGAAGTGCTTTTTATTTTGTTTCATTGTAGTTTTTGGTATATTTTCAAATATGTTACGTAGAACATATTTGAATTTATAATGGAAGATGAAATGAACTATTCAAAAGGAGAGAGAATCAAATGCCACAGTGGAGGGTGTTCCAGATGCTGTGGGGTTACATGGGACAACTACTCTATGCTAGATCAGGAAAGACATCTCAGGACCATCCTAACTCAGCCCCAATGTGCATCTGCCTCAAATAATGGCATAAAGGCAAATTGCCTGGCCTCTTTGAAATCCATCTCAATAGTTTAGAAAGCACATTAAATGTCCCAGTTTCCATTAGAGGTTAACCATGCATCCATTTGCCTGAACTTTGCATCTTTTTCAATCAATGAAAAGTCCAGAGGTAAAAAGTACTCTGCACTGTTACCTGTGCTTAAAGTGGTAGTGTTTTTCCCCTTATGATGCCTCTCTTATTATGTAGAGCTACTCTTCATTCTGTTTTCAAACTCCTATTTGGTGTGCAGCTGCTAACAGAGGACAGTATTTTCCCAAGTCATCTGTGCTGGACCACAGGATTGAAAGAGCTAGACAAAAGGAGGCACACTATGAAGATCAGTGCAGAGCTGGCTCCTCTCGAAGGAACAGGATGTGTGGGTGAAAGGAAATTCTCAATTCATAGTTGACTAGAGTAGCAATAAACTCCTAGAATCTGAAAACATTTTTGGATCAGCCAAATTTCAGCAACTCAGATTGAATCAGCTGGAATGCTATTTCAAATTCAAGATTTGCCTTTTAATGTAAAATCTGTAGAGAGAGAGATTTAGTTATCAGAGGAAACAGTTTTATTTTAGTGTCATATCTTGCATTACTGTAAATGACAAATAGAAAAAAATCTCAGGCAAGACAGGAAAAAATTGCTTTAACAAAATGTCCATCAGGGCTAGTGATTTAAATGATGGATTGAAGGGATGGATTGAAACCATATGTCTGTCGCCATTATCCTTCTCTATACCATTCTAAAATGATGGTACAGGCATTTGAAAAGTATGAACCTACAAAGGCAACGAATGGAAGAGAACAAGAGATATCAACCTGTTGTTGGATGGTGGAAAGCAGAAAACGGCATCAGTGGGCCTGACAAAGTTGAAGTCCAGGTGCTTCAGAAAAAGAAGTTGAAAAGATGGGGCTCATTCATGCTGCACAGCTCTGGAAAGGCTGGTATGGAGGAGTCAGCTTGTATGATGGCCAAGGAAAAGAAGCGAAGGAGTCCCCTTAACAAGCAATTGGAATCCCAGGTGCCCACCCTGTTCTTTGAAACCAGACAACTCTCTCTCACACACAGGAAGAAACTTTAGGATTATCATGTGAGAAACTGATGTGGAATAGTTCCTAGTTTCAGGTTTCTAGATATCCCTGAAAGGGACTGTACTCAAAATGAGGGGATTAAGTGAAAACCTTCACATTTAAATGTAAGTTTCCCCATTCTACTAGTATCACCTGGCTCCAGAAATGTTAGTCAAATGTGTTCTTTCCAGGCAAAAGACTAGCTCCCTAGAGAAACCGGATGGTCCACTGAAAAGATCTATAGGCACAAATATTGGAGAATCTCTCAACAGAAAGATTTCTCTACCAAATCCACCCATCGTGAAATGCACACACCAGTTTTTAAGCTCATTCCGTGGATAAATAGAACTTTTGTCACCTGTTTAGGATGTCACTCTTAACAATAAATGTACACCTAAGAGTCACCAGACAGTTGTGCAGTATTCAACATGAAAAACAGACATGAACATATCTTTAAAAAAAAATAACTCCTAGGAAACAGAGAAAAATAAAGGAAAAAATCTATAAAATTATAATTGATACTGTTACATATACATATAAAGAACAGGAGGCAATTTTATGGAAGAACGTATGTAACAGAACATTATAAAAACAAAGATGAAAGTGTTGTAGATTAAAATCACAAGAGTGGAAATACAACTTCAGTAGAATGATACAGATAGGAAGTATAGGCTAGCATCTAGAAAGTAGAACAAGTGATGGTGTGTATATGGAAGAAAGATAAGTCAGAAGATCAACTTAGGAGGCCTAGCATTTAGTAAGTATGCCAGCATCAGGACAAGAAAACAGGAATGGGAGATCTTATTAGAATTAATACTAGAAGTTACTCTACAAGTAAAGACATGAATTTCCAAACTGAATGTTTCCATGCATTACTTGGCAAAATAAATGGGAAAAAGATATATTACAGTTAAATTTCAGAACTTTGGGATTAAAGTGAAGACCCTAAGACATGCAGAGGGAAAAAAAAGAAACAGAAGCAATGTGTTAAATACTGAGAATCAACATTGTATTATTTGTGGCAACATTGGAAGCCAAAATCAACACAGTAAACCCTTCTCAGTTCTGAGTGCTCAAATCCAGAATCATAGCCAGATATACCATCATTTAAACATAAGTATAGAAAAACACATTTTCATACACACAACTTATCAAAAAAATTACTTTCTTTAAATGCTTTCTTAAAATAATTATGTGATATTCTCCATTAAAGTAAGGAGAAAAAAATAAGATTTTTTTAAAAATAGGGTCTAGGAAGGAAGAGATTTAACATAGGAAAGAGATGGAGAGGAGTCTCAGGGTGACAGCTATGAAGTGGGCCTGGAGAGCCACCAGTTCAGACTGGAAAGAAAGACAAGGGATTTCTTAGGAGAGGTATCCAGGGAAAAGAAAAGAAAAGAAGAAATTAATTTGTAGAATATGTGATCTACAAAGTTGACAGAGTTCATGTGTAGAGGGTCTTGTTTTGGAAACACTCATATAAATCATCATACACTCCATTTAACAACCATAGCCTGCCTAAAAATCTTCACGCTAACATGAATCATTCAAAGCAGAATAGACTGCTGCCTTAGGGACAGAAATCTCCCCATTGTTGAAGGTATGCAAGAATAGATAGATCACAGGAAGAGGACTCAAGCTTCAAAGATGGTTTCAGATGGAAAGGCCTCCAGGATTCCTGTCCTTTCTATACTTTTAATGCCTGATGAAATCCTACTCCTCCATTAGATCAGGTTTACCTGCCCTCAGTACATTACCCTGACACTGTTCAGTGATGTTCATTACCCACACCAGTGTGCTATGGCATGCTGCTCTGTTCACGACTATTTACCCTGCACTGTTTCCCAGCCAAATGCCCAATTTTTTATTTACAACCCTATCTCTTCCACTGAGAAAGATGAGGGGGTTTTCTTATTAGCAAGCTCTTGGTACATTGAATGTGATCAGGCTGTGTCTGGTGAAGGAATGTAACCAAACTTCTATTGTAAAGTCACCCTTACTCCTCTCTCTTCTACAACTGGACCTTCCTCAAACAGTCTGCTTGTGTGTCCTCAGATAAACCAAGCTCCATCTCACTTTCTAACCTTAGTTCACATGGCCCCAGCCTGGGATGCCCTCGGTTTACATTTTTCAACAAATATCTTTTGAATGACTACCATGTGCCAGCTCTCCCACAGAGGGTATGTTCTGGATGAGAGGGAAGCAAGTGAGCAAGTAATTATAAGTTGGTGAGTTGGAGTTGTGATGAGTAAGCACAGGGTCCAGTAGGAGTCCAGACATCCCCCACCAAAATCAGTGATTTGGAAACCCCTCCCCAGTGGAGATGGCATTGTTCAAGTGCCCTGCAGGCATAATAAAGGTCAGCCAGGTGAAGGCAGCGCAGAGATCCTTGGGCCCAAGTCCTTCTCACCTCTCTCCCCACCCCAAGGCTCACCTCCTCCAGAAACCAATCTCACACTCCCCATCCACTTGGGCTCTCACACAGCACTCTCTTCAGTGTGCCTCTACCGTATTTATTATCTACCATTGTGCTTCCTGTAAGAAATTAACAGCAGCTGCCACTGACTTAAGTCAGTGTCATAGACAGATTCACCATTAGGAACGTGCTTCCTCCATGTTCCCCTGGTGAATCAAAGTTTAGGAATCACTGTCATGCAGCCCTCCTGCTAGCATATCCCACATAAAGCTATGTTTAATCTCTAAGGAAATGTTAATGCCATTTTTGTCACCTCTGAATCTTTCTGATCTTGAAATTAACATCAGTTTTCCGCATATCTGCTGTCAACCCTGTTTCTAGCACAGTGCTGTCAACAACTAAATTTCTTAATAAAAAAGGCATTTAATAAATATTTTAAGTCAATTAAGAATGAATATGCATAAGTCAGAAAAAAAATAGAAAAAGACAGTTGCCCTTCAAGAATAAAATTTGTACTATGTCACTAATTCTAATATTTGACATTTATGTAGTTTTTGAAAATTTACAAACTCTCTTCCCCAATGTAATTGCAGTTGGTTGAAACTGCAATTTCAACCTTATGAGATGGGTAGGCATAAATATTATTACCACTGTCATTTATAAATTAGCAAACCTAACAAGAAAACAGATTCTGAGATGTTAAGAGTCTTGCCCAAGTTCGAAAGAGGATAAAAGTGAAGTCTTAAAAATTCAAAAAGCTCCCACTTCTTCCCCACCCTGACAATTTTTCAAAGGATTTTTTTTAAGAAAAGTAAATATGTGGCTCTCTCTTAGTTTAGATGGAGGGCAAAAATATTGGGGGTGTAAAGAACATACTTGTCTGCAAGCTACCCAGAGATAAATTTGGGGATACGAGGGAATCAATCCAGTCTGACCATTGAAAGATAAATGCTTGCATTTGGCAAGGGGAAGAAAGGATGGTGATGGCAGATAAAGGCCCCCGAGTCTCCAGAAGATTCTGTCATTGCCTTCTGTGACACAATATCTGTGGTGATTAATGGAAACTTCTTACACAGTGATATTTAATCTGAGTTTGGAGAGTTACATTTAGATACAGGTAGTAAACAAAACTTCTCATCAAAGATGAGATCTTGGGTCACTGGATGGGAGAAATTTGGACAGCACAAGGATACAGAGGAATGCTGACAATCATCGCTCAATTTACTCCAACCATTAATCCTGGTTGGATGTTGAAAGCGGATGTGGTCATTTTGTCAACTCCCTGCACAGAGTTTTTGTCCTGAAAGATGACACAACCGTGGATTAGATGGCTCCAAACTGGGGTTTTTAATTTTTATGGGAACAACTATAGGAAAGGGATATGAATGGTATCGTCATGAGGTTTCTCCATCATTTCAATAGGAAAGAGACACCTCCATCCCTGGGAACGTGAGTCTATCAGAGTCTGGGAGGGTCAAGCCCTCAGTCCAGCTAGAGAGCATGCAATTCACAGCCCTGCAGACCCCCTCCATTCCTCCCTCCTCCTACTGAGCACAACTGAACAGTAAACTGTGTCAGCCCGCTCCCTTCTTTCTTACACTGTGCCCCTGGCTTTGTTGTTGTTGTTGTTGTTGTTGTTGTTGTTAAATGGGGAAGGGATGGGAAGGATGATTCCCAGCTTAACATCCTCCCAGATGGCTTTCTCATTTCAGTTTTAACTCTGTTCCTTCTTCTATCCTCTTGTCTGAGGCTTCCTTCTACAGTAGTCATGAACAATTTGTTTCTCTGGTTAAGATAGTTCAAGAGCTCTCTGTTATTTGAGAAAGAGAATACTGAGTTGCTCACATGCCTCTCAGGTCTTACTCAGTCCAGTTCACCTGTGGTCTCCATTTGCTCTCCTGCACCCTCTTCTTCAGGGCTCCCTCAGCCCTGTGGGTCTTGTGGCCACACAGCACTGCTCCATGCTCCAGGCTTTATTCCTAATACATAGCTTATGGCCCAGCAATTTTCTCTGCCTGGAATATAGCTAGAGTACATCTCCCAGCCTTCTTCATAGCAGGGGAAGAAAGGACACAGGCTAAGTCCTGGGTTTTGGAGCATGAGTAAGTAGTAATATGTGCCATTTTCGGTGCTCTTTTATGACACTGTGAAAACCAGGTGTTGATAAACTGAAGTACATAAAAACTTTGCAAGAGATTTTAAGCATTTGAGAAATTCAAATAAATAGCTCAGGCTGTTTTGTCTCCTGGACCATTATTCTCTGCTTTATCCCTATGAGAATGGACCATATGAATAATTGTTTCAAAAAGATTACATCTCATTTAACAAATCTTTAGTGAAAAACTACTATGTGTCACACAATGGGTTTAGTGCTAGGGAAACAAAATTGAATATGACACAGGCTCTGCCATCAAGTTGCTCAATACTAGTGAAAGAGATGAAGAAATGACCAACTGCTTTGCAGCAGAGTGGGATTTTTGCTTTCATAAAATTAGGAGGCAGAAAGCACAGATCCCAGATTCTTCCACCTCGCTGTTCAGCCATCTTCATGTGGGTAGCAGGAAGCAAACGGGGGTCTAGCAAAAAGTTCTAGGGAGAGTAATTCAAGATGGCAAGGAGGAATGAGGTAGACGGGAAAGCTCCCTAACACGTGTCATGAAGAAAAATAAGTACTGACCTGAAAAACCGATAGAGAAATGGAAAGAGATGGCAAAGACAGCAGTGTATGAAGAGAAGGGTGTATATTCTGGAATCTGAAAGTATAGTAGAAGCTCTTCTCTAGACCTTGGCTGGACAACTAGATGCTCTTCATTCCCTGTGAAAATACACTGACTGATAGCACCAGATTTCATGCTGCTTACGAGTCTACTCTCCACTGGAAAGATAAGCTAAGCTGGACTGGAAGGTGATGTGGAGAGATTTTAATCAGCAATAAATATTGTAGTAGGAAAAGAAGTACCGCATGAACTGAACTCAGCGTTGATTTGTACAGAGGCACTGAGCATTTAAAAGGGAGATTGAGAGAATAGGGAGCGGTTGAGCAGAGCCTGAGAAAAGTCAGAGAAGGGTAAGTTAACATAAGTGCAATTAGACCAGGTGTGTCTGTGAGCCAACAATTACTTCAGTCAGAATTCTGACCACCCAGACACTGGGAGCCAGAGGCCTTATACTTAGGAGTTTGCTAGAAAAAAATCACTTTTTGATTTAAGCTTTAAGAGGGAAAGGGACATCTTGGGGATATGGCATTGAAGTGTTAGAAACTATGTTATTATTTACTCAAGTCTGATAGACCAAGGTTGAAGTCTCATGAAGGAGGGAGCACAGAGGAGTCAGGCTAGAGTTTGGTCAAGGACAGAGTCTCTGTCACTAATCTGTCTGTTCACTCTGTGTCCTCAGCAAAGCTGTGTAATACCAAGGATCAGGGGTTTTTTGTTCTTGTTATTGTTTTTGCTTATTAATTTGTTTGGTTTTGTTTGAGAGAGACAAGGACAGGAGGAGAGAGAGAGAGAGAGCGAGTGAGAGAGAAATCAACTTTATTTAGTTTTTCATGTGGCTTTTGTTGCTCCAACACTTCATTGTGTATATGGTGCTAGGGTTTGAACCCATGTCCTGAAACATGCCAGGCAAGCACAGTAACCATTGAGCCACTGCTCCAGCCCCACCAAGGATCAGTTTTGTTCAGACCTATATCTGTTCATCTCAGTTGAAGTTGATATTGTAATTAAGTCATTTCATTAAATCCTGGGTAAAATTATGAATTTCCACTTTGAAAAACAAGATAATAACTGCTTCTATGAAAAGTAAAATAAACATTTTAGAAAATTTTTATCAACACATGGAAGAGACAATAAAATCTAAGAGAGGAATCAGTAAAATCTCAAAGGATAATAAACTCAGATGAATTCCTTTTAAGAGTCCTTAGTCTAAAGGAACCAATTCTAGATAACACCGATAATGCAGTGCAGGTGTTGTTTGTACAAGAAAGATAACATGCAACTCTAATATATGGTATATGACCAAAGAAAGGCAGCCTCTGAATTCCTGTCTGGGATGTGATAAAGGAAGAGAAATCTCAGCATAGTTGCCCAGTACCTCAGGAGCATCAGCATCGTGCCAGTCAGGACTTACCCAAAAATAACCTCCTTCTGTCCATATAACATTCATTTTCCATGACTGGATTTCCCCCTACGTCTTTCAAGGAATATCTGTCTATATACACAGAACCTGGCCTTCAGCCATTGTGAGGGAGCCCTGGATGTCAAGAGCATGAGTTAGTTAATTTAGTTTTTAGTTAATTTTCATAGTAACCCTATGATGTAGGGCTCATTATCCCCAATTTGCAGGTAAGGAAACTGAAACTCAGAATAGAAAGTCTTGACAAATTGCTCTAGTTGAGACTATCCTATGTTAACAAGCAGTGTTTCTGAGATGCATTGGTCATCCTTAGGAACTTTTAAAATCCTAGACCCATTGCAATGTTTGGCACAAAATATACTTAAAAGACAGTAATAATCACTATTATAAAAATAGCTAACATTTCAGGAGTGCTTATCAGGTGCCAAAGAGAATGCTCACACTTAAATTATTTAATTGAACTTCACAATAATCCTCTAAGGAAGGTGTAGTTATGAGTCCCACTGTGTAGACCAGAAAGCTGAGGCTTAGAGAGATTAATGATCCGATTTATCTGTCTCCAAACCTAGAATCTCCATCCTCAGCTCATACTGTTCCTCCCATCTCATCATATCTGCCTGTGGCTGCCTCTTTTGAGTCATAATATGGAAGTCTCTGCTCTTTGTTTCTTGTATCCCCAAAACCTACTCCATAGAGTAGTGTCCTGGTGGGTTGTAATTAGGCCTTGCAGCTTGCCAACTGGGCCAAAAGTGGCTTATCATCATTTCCCACCCCATTCCCAGCATCCAGGCCTTCGCCATCTGCCACTCAGCAAGAGAGCTTGACATTGCTCTCCCGCTTAAAGGAGCAAGACTACAGCAGTCTGCCTCAAAGAAACCCTGTTCAGTGAAGATTTGGTCAACATCATCTGTCCTGACAACTCTTGCTCTTTAGTATCTATCTACCTGCTATCATCTGGATGCTTCATTTACTTTGAAGCAATTAATGAAATGAATTATTTGAGACCCCAGTGCGCTTGGTGAGGGTGAACTCTCTATAATCTTGAAAGTTTAGAGAGCTCATTTTCCATCCACCCTGAGTCATATCAGCAGGTACTTGGCAGAAATGTTCCATCAGCCACAAAGATCCTGCTACAAGTAGCAAAAACACAACTTCTGCTCTCCCCAAGAGCCAACCTATCACTAGGACAGGTTGTAAGGCCAGAGAGATGGGAATTACGAAATGAAGCCAGAGATGAGAGCTTCAGCGATCCCACTCATTATCAAATCCACTGTTGTTTTTTTTTTTTTGCATATGGCAAAGCTCCTGCTTTCTATGACTTGATGAACCCACATCCAACCATTAGATCTCAGTTCACACATTGCTACTTCCTCAAGAAAGCCTCCCCCAACTCCTACCAAGTCAGGATGGATTTTCCTGATGTGCATGTCCACAGTCCCTGCACTCTCCCCAATGTTCTACCTTTCTGTCTGCATTCGTACCTCTCCATTAGACTTGAAGTTGCTTGCTGGTCCTGCTCACAAGTGCAACCCCAGCACCTAGGACAGCAGCAAGTACTTAAAGGGCATCTGATAAACACTAATTGAATGGTTGAGCAGAAACCTGCTCAAGTCCCCCAGTGGAGTGGGACTTAAGACTGAGTAGGTGAAGTTGAGTGACAGCCTCTTTTCCATTCAAACTCAGGGATCTTGAGCTTCCCACACACAACCAAAGTCCACAGGACCCTGTCTGCCCAGAAACCCTGACATGTCCCATATAGTCATAGGGAGACAGTCCCTTCCCTAAGTGTATCTCCCTATCCTCTCCACCCTTGGAATGCTTCAGGGACATATGTCACAGTATCTTGGAGAATAATTCATGAAATAAATTATCAGAAGATCCCAATGCCTGATAATAACAGAATGTTGCCCTCCAGGAAAATTTCTATGAGAACAGGAAAATTGTAGGGGAGATATGACATAATGCTTTCATCAGTCTCTGGGCTGTGCTCAATCTTTCCATTTTCATCACTTTCATGACCTTTACAGTTTTGAAGTTGTTTGGTAGAATGTCCCTCAGTTCATGTTTAGCTGGTATTTCCTCATGATTATCAGAATGTACCTTTGGTGGGGGGAGAGGGAGGAAGGCCACAGAAGTGACGTTTACCCTTTTCAGTGAATTATCTCAGGAGTTACATAATGTTGACAACTGTCTACACTTGTCATGGTGTATATATTTCCACATATACATGTTTCAAGAACAGAGAGACAGTAATCATGAAATGAAGCCAGAGATAAGAGCTTCATCCCTGGCAGGATGGCAGGTTTCATCCTGTGTGGCCACTCTGCCCAGAACTGAGCTCCCCTGAACAGAGTAATGAACAGGACCATGAAGCCTGTCAGTTATTAGTGGGAAAGGGACCAATGTTGTGTGCTTTGAATGCAGTCACCAAAAAGATGGTGCCAGCATTATGCATGTGCTGTGCCTACTTGGTTCATTCAGGCTTGATAGGAATCCTGAGGGTAGACAGTCAGTGATCAGAGCCTCCCCTTCTTGCCTAAGAGAACCAAAGTTTCCAGCTTTGTAGATTGAAAGTAGATAGAAAAAGGATGACTGACTTATGCCCTTGACAAAGAGGGCACTCTGTGGTAGGGGAATTTTTTTTTTAATTTCACTTCACATTTACCAATGTCTCTTTCAGGGGTGAATTTCATGAACAAGGATAAATGACCCTACATATCCCTATATGTAGTCCTTTAAGGAAATGTATATTTTTAATTAAAGATAAAAACTTGAGAGAGTTACTAAGAAATAAGACCCTAACTGTGTCTATAGGAGCTCACACCAATAACATCTGGTTATGGATTTGTTTCCTTAGAAACAAATCCTAGGCACTCTTTTTTTTAAATTTTTTTGAATAAACATGGTCTTACAATTAGGAGGGATTCATCATCAAACAATCAAGAATAAAAGTGTAATGACAGAACAAGCCAAGGCTGGTGTTCCTAAGCACTCTTAAGTATAATGCTGAGCAAGATCAAGGTCTGCTTAATAGATGGAGACATGGACAGTAAAAGAGGAATTGCTGATGGAGCAAATTCGCCAACTCAAAAAGTAAAATATGCCAGTGAAATATGACACTCAAATATAATAACCACTTTCTAATCTGTTCCCCATTCTGCTTTGTTCTGTTTTCTTAGATGAAAACAGTACATGCTTGTGGGTAAATAATTCAAATAGGAATAGAGTGAATTAAAACTAGAGCTGGACTTTTCCTCCCCAACACCTAAAGTTTGCCTCAGAATTGACCACTATTAACCATTACTTAAATTTCCTTTGAGATATTTGCTGTATTAGCACAAGCATGGATATAATATTTGTACAAATGAAAACTGTATATCCCATTCACAGATCCACTATTTCTCCCTCCCACATATTTAAGAGATTTTTCCATGGCATGACACAGAAATCTACTTCATTCTTTTTCATCTGCACTCCAGGTTGGGTAAAGTAAAAAGACAATTTTTTATAATTGATTCTCTAATATTGCCTCTGAGTGTTCTCATCATTTGAGTATCACAAATAATGCTGCAATGAACATCCTTGTGTATATCTTTGCAAACTGATGTATGTCTATCTGTAGGGTGAATTCCTAAAAATAAAATTGCTAAGTCAAATTTCATATGTGTATTTTTATCACAATAGCCAAGATTACTCTTCAAATATATCACACTAATTTATTCTGCCACCAACAGCATACAAGGCTTCCTATTTTTAGCCCCTGTGCCTATCTCTAACCAGCACTGCGTACCGTGGAACCTAAAGTCTTCATCAATCTCGTAGAAGAAAAGAAAACACTCTGGACATTTTCCATTTTTTCATTTGTAATGACATTGTGCATTGTTTCATATTTCTTGTCCATTTACAGTTGTCTTGTAGATTGCCTGTTTGTGTCTCAAGCCTAAGCTCTTCTTTCTTACTAAGGAAATCAACCCTGTATGTCTCCAAATATTCCTTTGCCTTCTCTCCTTGAATAAGAATAGCCCTGCCATCATTACAGGGCTGTTTAAAGCCTTGAATAAAATGGTATATATTAAAGTGTTTTATTGACACAAAGTGCTACTAACGTATATTGAATTTTATCTTGTTTTGTTACCAAGAGTCTGATAGAAAAAAATATACCCTTTAGAATTTGGAGCATTCAGCTTGAATCCTGGCTGTGTCATTACTTATGGAGGACATTAAGTGACTTAATGACTGTAATTAGTAGCCTGCTATATCTGTGCCTTTCACCTTGTTACCTGTAGTCCCCTCACACTCTGATTCTGGCCTTGGCAATGTGACTTGCTTTGGCCAAACAGGCAGAGATTTTGAAGTGTGCTCACATGGTTATGCGTCCTCCAGTTCTTCTCTACTATTGCTGTGAGAACGCACTCAAAGTAGCCTGAGAAAACAGTGCAGAACAGAGCTTGGTTATCTCTGCCAAGTCTCCGGACATGAGCAGCAAAGGCTTTGGGTACCTATAAACTCAAGAGCAGTAAGAAGTCACTGATGTGGAGAGAGGCAGCATTTGATTTTGCAGCAAGAGCTGACTAATATACTAACTACGTGATTAACCTCTCTGCATCTCAGTTTTCAAACATAGATGTTGGGGATAATATCAACTTCATAAGGCTATTAGAAGAAATAAAATAACACTTATCTCAGTTTTGACAGCCCATTTGTTACCATCACAGAGAAAACTCAACTGCAGGAAGAGTCTGAGAACTTCAGCAGTTTCTTTCTGCAGCCCCATTGTTTTAAATGATTGCTATAATGCACCCTTATCTTTGAACTCATCAGCCAACATTTTCATGTCTGCCAAAAGTTGCTATGCACCTTTAAGCAAGTCACTTACCCTCCCTGGGTTTCCCATGGGTGTCTCTATCCCTGGTTGTTTCCCTATATATCTGATCCCTTTCCCCAGTTCTTGGACTTTTGGCTTTGGAAAGATTTGTCTTTGTCTCTTCTTTTAGTGACCTGAGTCTTCCCAGCCCCTGCCCCTCTTCCTCATGCATGCATCCTTCAGCCTTACATCAGAGTAATATTTCTAAAATATAATTTTTTTTTTGCAACTAACCACTTAATATTCAGGGGCTTCCCTTAGCCTTGAGGAAGAAATTCACTCTTCAAATCCAGAAACCCACATCCTGATAAACCACTCTGGCTTCTCCCACTGCCTGTACCAGCTTATACACACAGCTCTGCATCCGTGGCTGCCCAGGGTCACAGGGCCTTCAGAAATGTTTTCTTCAGCCTTGGAGTAGCTTTCCCATCACCAACTCCCCACTGTGTATACTGGATCAGTTTCAACCCCTGAGAAGCCTTTCCTAATTCAGAGTTCCTGAAATTTAGCATGATTGACATTCGAGGCCAGATAATTCGTCAATGTAGTTTACTCTCCTGTATTTTAGGATGTTTAGCAGCATCCCTTTCACGTCTCTACCCACTAGATTCTATCAGAATTCCCTCCCAATTTATGACAATCAAAAATATCTACAAACATTATACATAAATATCTCCTGGAGGCAAAATATACCACACTGAAAACTGATCTCACACCCACCCCCAAAAGCAAATCCAATGTCCTCAGCCCTGTTGGACCTAGCTTTATCCAAGGAATAATGACAATAGATAGCAAGATCTGTTCCTGTCATATTTACCATTACACTGGACTGCCTGAGGACAAATAGTATATATTTGATCCCTATATGCCTAGACCTTTGCCTAAGTTATAGAACAGGGAAAGTGCTCAGAGAATACTTATGAAAGATGGAAACAGAAATAGAGATGTAATAGCAATGTAAAAATATATCTCATGATATAATCACCTGGGGATATATTTAAAATACAAATTCCTAGACATATCCTCAGACTTCTAAATCAGTATCTCAGGGAGTGGGAACCCAGGCATATTTCATGTTTGAACCACAATGTGATTCTAGAGCCACTGGTCTATAAGAACACCCAATCCATAAGACAGAATATTGGCAACCAACCTTTGCTGTTTTTACAGACAAACTGACAACTCCTCCAAAGAAATTTTTCTGCCCCCAGTGTAAATTGCTTGTTTTATAAGGTGAGCAAGGAAGTCCCCAAGAAGCCAGAAAAAGGTTTAGGTAGCATCTACACACAGTCAAAGAGACCGCCATCCAGAATAACACAAGGCTTTGATGAAAACACTTCTTCCTGGGCAGAGCACTTGAATCTGCCTTGGTTTCCCATTCCCAAGGCCAGCAGAACATAGATGCTCTCCACAGAACACGGATGGCTCCTTCCTCGAGTGGATGGCTCATTCTTAGTAGCCTTTCCTTCCAGCAGAACTCAGGGGAATTTATGGTGAAGGCTAAAGTGTGGACACTTACCCCCCAAAAGAGCTGGATGACAATCTGCACCAAAATTGTGCTGTTGATTCAAAAGAATGCACCATCCAAAGCAAGGCTTAAAAAGTATCTGTGCCTAGTGGAGCCATACCTGGTGAAAATCTCTTTGTAGCAGGGCTGTGGACATCAGACCAGAAAAAATGACTTGTGACCATAAATTCAATAGAAGACAGGGCAGTGGGGATAGAACTTCCTGATTCCCTGTGCCCAGATGGGCTGGTAAGTAAATGTAAATGGTGTATGAGTGACCTGGACCTGGGCAGGTATGAGGTCATCTCTCTCTCACACACACACTCAGGTAAAACAGCTGCCACTGGAATCTTTAATGATATAATACTCTGAGGTTTGTACGGGCTCTTTTCAGTCCAGGATGCTATATTAGTTTGCTGGGCTGCTGTAACAAAGTACCACAGACAAGGTGATTGGAACAAAAGGTATTTATTGTTTCCCAGTTCTAGAGTTGGAAATTCAAGATCAATGTCCCAGCAGGGTTGGTTCCTTCCAGAACAGGGAAAGACCTGTTCTGGGCTTCTCTCTTTAGCTGTACATGGCC
This sequence comes from Aplodontia rufa, assembly GCA_004027875.1. NCBI lineage: Eukaryota > Metazoa > Chordata > Mammalia > Rodentia > Aplodontiidae > Aplodontia > Aplodontia rufa. Next base: position 7,741 of record PVKS010015600.1, on the reverse strand, counting down.
ATATTCTCCCTGTGTCTCTTCATATCACCTTCCCTCTCTGTGTGTTCATCTCCAAATGTCCCCTTTTTATAAGGACACTAGTCTTATTGGCTTAGGGATCAGTCAGATTGGATTGGGATCATTCAAATGGTCTGTCTGTAACTTGATAAGCTCTAAGAAGTCCAAATCTCCAAAGAGGGTCACATTCTGAGGTACAGGGGATCTGACTTCAACATTGAATCAGGGTGCAAGACACATTTCAACTCATAACAATACCTGAAGATAAAGTCCCACACTGTCAACTCCCCCTCACTTCTCCTCCTGAGGGTACCTGATTGACTTCTCTTCCACCCTCATCTAGACCCCTCAACTCCATGCAGAAAAGTGTGGTGTAGTTTCGCAGGTCCTTGGGATGAGCCTCATCTCATCAAACTAATTGTGGTACTGTAAAGATCAGGAGCTTTTGGAGGAAAAAAAAAGTCCTGAGTTTAAATCCTGAATCTAAGCATCACTAGCTACATGGTTAGGATACATTACATAATCTAGTTGAGCCTCAGTTTCTGCATTTAATGGTTAAGACCTGCCTGGTGAGCCATATATTTCAAATGTTGCCAGTTACTTCTGTACCTAGAAATGAGAGCCAAGAGGAACCCAAGAGTAAATTTTGTTATTGTTGGGAGAATACTCATCAAGTGACCTTTCGGAGTGTACAAATGGAAAGTGAGTCCATACCCATGCCCTGGGAGAAAAGTATAACAATCCACCTGTAGCCTGTCAAAGTCAGGCCTTTCACCACACTGCATGATGTGGCTCCCTGGAAAGGAAGTGAACACATTTCCATAGAGCTAGGAAAGATCCTCAGTTGAGGGAGGGAAAAACTAGAAATAATTCACAGGCACCCCTCCTTTTCAGGTATAAAACAGAACCTCTCAAGTAACCGGTAGTAAATGATGTTTCTTTTGTTCATAATCAATCACAAACTCATACTTGCAGAAAATGCAATTAAAATGTACTGTAAAAAAATTTAAAAGAACAAAATGCCAGCCACTTTTTTATTCTTAAATTCAATGAACATAAAAATAACTGTAAAATTTTTATCCAACATTTCTAGATGCTTACTGTCAACTTCTAAATTTATCTTTTTTTGTTTGTTTGTTTTTTACAGGCTAGTAACAAAAAAAAATTGTGGACCATTCACAAGCACTAAGTTCTGATTGGCACCAGTTTAATGTATAACAGGAAAATCTTCAGCCTGAGGCATCTATCTGTGGGGTTATAGGTAATTAGCATTGTAGTGTTCAAAATACAATATTCAGCTTTTGACACTCAAAAATCAGTTTTTCTTATTCACAGCAAGAAAACAGATTTGAAAGTCAAGCTTTTTCAAGAGAAGGAAAGAGAAGCTAAAGTTGTTCATTTGCAATTTGAAATTCCAAAGTGCAATCAAGGAAAACAATGCTACAGTCTGACTTTATGCCCAATATAAGGAGAAGTTGGTCCACCTTTACACTGGGCATGAACATTATTACTAGAATGTAATAACGGAGTATTAATAGAAATAGCGTCTCCCATATGTTGTATCAGCTTAGAAAATGTTTTCATGTCTCTGATGCACACTTGCTTCTCACTTCCCCTGAAGTCATATTTTTATTCCCAATTTACAGATAAGGAAACTGAGGCAACAATAAAATCAAGACACTATCATCTATTTCAGTCTTAGAAGTGTGGAATATTTTCCAGAGTCCCTAGTGGGAGTGTCAGAATTACCAGGCCTGTGATAAAGCAAGCACATGGTCAGAGGTGGGTAAGCAAGGCAGATTTTACTCTCATGATCGGGTGAGCTTTCCAGGGGGAGTTCTGAAGCACACACACATGCTCAACAGAAATTGGTGGGTATTTACCCCCAGTCTGATGTAATCCTGCCCTTCACTCCAAATGGAGGAGCAATCCACAAGATCAGTTAAGATTGGGTAGGGCCAGGTATGGCAACTCAAGGAAGGCAGGCGGGGTACACAAAGTGGGCAGCACTTACAGGTGTAAGGAGACACCGTTGGGGAGTTTCAAACATGGCTTCCTCCTAGCCTCATGGTTCCCTGACCTAAGATGGCTTCCTTTTCTATGGGAAGCTTAAGACTGCATTCTGAAAATGGACCATCAGATTTCCTATTTCTCACAGGAGGATCTTTGATTACTTATGGTGACATAGTAAAGGGGTCGACAGTAGAAAAGCCCTCTCCTCTCAGTCAGAGTCATTGTCTTCCTCACTCTTCTGTCCTCATTAACTGAACTTGTTTGACTCTGTTAGGTCTAGAATTCTGAACCAAGCAGAGACAGAGAAGATAGAGCAAGGTCCATGCTGTATTTGGAAAGCCTGCTGCGTAGTTCTGGGCAAGTTGCTGAGTCCATTTTCATCGTCACAGATTGAGATTTTTTTTTTAAAAATTGTCTACTTTAGTGGTTCATTTTATTAAGTAATGGAAAGTACATAAAGTACTTAGCACAGTGTAAGTCCTACAAAGTCCACTAAATATTTGTAATTACTGTTATACAAATTCACCAAATATAGATGTTTGCTAATTAAAATGACTAACAAGCCATTTTGCATTTAGTGCAGGCCTTCATTCGTCATTGAAAATCCTACATTTTCATGAACATAAAAAAAAAAAATCACTAAATAAAGTAAGCATTCTTCCAGTTACTAAAATGAATAACTGAACATCAATTGAAGAGGAGGACTGCACAGAAACAGCAAAAATGTATCTCTGGAATATCTTGATACCAGATCTTCTTTCCAGCAAGCTCTTCAGCAAATGGATGGCAACCTCTGCTTCCTTGCTGTGTTTGCAGTGATAAGTTTTGCTGGAAGCAAGAGATAGATGCTCCCCACCTGTCACAGCCCTGGTAGTACCTGGGGTTGCCTTTGGGGAAGAATAAGCTGGGGGATTTATGTTTGGGGGACAACTTAATGGAAAAGTCAGACAGACAAAGCATCCTCTTCAAAGACTGAGGGGGAATCTAGAATCAAAGAGGGGAGACATCTAGACTTTCCAGGAGGGACTGGACCACCACACCAGGCAGCTAGGAAGCAAGCAAGGACAATTCCACTGTGACACCTCCCAAGTGTCAGCATTGGGCAGCATTGTAGGACACAGAACAGCTCTCCCAGCCAAAGCCCCTTGACAGGAGCTCATGAACTGAATTTCCACTCAGTACCTCTCCCAGGATCCTCTCATTACACACAGCCCCAGCTCCTTCCAGCACTGTGGTCTTGGCAGCTAGGGGGTGAGATAATCTCCTATAAGTGCCTGAGCCCTTCAGATGATTCTCATATACCCCAGGACTTCCAGCACTGCCCTTACTGAGAATCAGCTGCAACCTATTGCTAGTGTGAACTGTCTAACCAACCAGTCCCTCAGGTGGATAAACAGACAACTGTGTCTGAACCTGAGCAGACAGCAAGGTGCACGCAGATGCTGAGCAGCGTAGAGAGGAGAGACTTCTCCAGGGGTTTACATTTCACCCCTACTTCAATCTCCAGCAAAGAAGGTAAGATTCCCCATTAGACATTACTTCAAGCTTCCCTCCCATCGATGTTTTCCTCTCCAAGGTGACCTTTCTGTTCACTGTAGCATATTCCTGCTTTTTGTTTGAGCAGCAGGAAACCTGACTTCTGGTCCTGGCTCGATGACTAATTTGCTATGTGTCTTTGGCTCATCCTTTCCTTCTCTGGGCTCAGAGGTTGACCACTGGCCTCCTACTATCATATAAGCTGATCTTCTCCAATGATCAGACTGGGTTTGATTTTGTTTTGGGGTGTGTGTGTGTGTGTGTGTGTGTGTGTGTGTGTTGTAATTATAATAAAAACATTTAGCGTGAGACCTACCCTTTGAACAATATTTTAAGTGTATAACATAGTATTGCTAACTATAGGCACGATGTTTATGTTACTCATCCATCTACCCTGGAGACTTATAGACCATGGAGTTCCTGTGGGAGCCTGAGACAGCACATATCCTGCTGCAGGAACCCACTGGTATCATCTCAAGTCTCAACGCATTAAAAGATGAGCTGCAAATCTAACCTGACAGGGAAGGATCAAGGAAGTCCTTCTTCCACCACTAGGGGTCACTATCCTACTTTAAGCTCCCCTCAAATTCACCAAATTGAAGTAGAATCTTCCCCAAGGGCTTTTGGGTTGTGGGCACTTGGCTTTAGTTTGCATCTTCCTTTCAGACCCTTCCCCCAAAGCCTCAACCTTACTATTTACAGGTGTTTGCTCTCCATACCTCTCTGACTGCTGAATTTCTGGACTTGATCAGTGACGTGGAACATGAGAAATACATCTGCCCAAGCCAGCAAATCCAGCCCTTTCATTTCTTCTTTCAGTCACAAATTTAATGAGCACTTGCTCTGTGACAGGCTCTATGCTGGGAGCTGAATTCCCAAAGAAGAAAAGCTCTTACTTTGTTCTTAAGAACCTGAAGCAGGCACGTGCTGTTACTATAATGTGGTGGGAAAGTACTGAAGTGAAGGATCCCACACCCTAGGCATGCAGGAAAAGGAACTCTTAGGCCTGACCTGGATAGGCAGAGAAGCTTCCAAGACAGGCAACACTTAAGACTGAGATTTGAAAAATGCATCAGCTTGATGTGCAAACTATGGGGACAAGTTATCCCAGAACAGTGGTACAGCAGAGGAAAATGGGCCTGCCTATTATGTATAAAGTAAGTTTTTCCCACTGAAATATAAAACCACATTGAAATCAACTTGGACACAATCACCTTGCACAGGAGAGAGGAGACTTCATTCTGCATATATATACAATCACCATTATCTGTCTTACCCCTGAGAGCAGAGATGTGACTTTCTCCATTTTTGGTATCCTCAAAATTGATTGTAGTGGTGGTGAATGAATGAACACTTCACCTTGCTAGCTGAGCAAAGAAGCTACAAAGACCTTCAGATCTTGAAGGGGTCTTTACACAGGGGAAACTGAAACACAGGACCCCCTCTGGAGAGCTATGTGTGCCTCCTGGCTCCTTCTTGGTGCTCTCTGCAGAGTTAGCACTAGCTCATTACCTTTCTCCCATTAAATGAATCTGCAGGCTCATCAGGCCCCAGGTATTGGCTGTATCTATGTTGTTTCCACATATTCCTTCTATTACTCTTTCTGGAACCCTGCTCAGAGTTGTATGAGGAGCTAATAATGTAATAAAAACTTAGAAGCTGTGTGTGCTCAACCAAAGTTGACTCAAAGAGCAGAGGATGAGGTCATCCATATGCTAATCTCACGATCGAGACCCCGTGACCATTGGCAGAAGTTAAACAGTTCAACAATCCACTCTCTGGGTGATTTCTTCCCTTCTAGAAAATAATTACTGGGTATTTCTTTCTGCCAAAATTTATTAGGAGCTTTACTACCTGGAAGAGACCACATTGAAGAGGAGGGGAGGAATTGAATATTCAAAAGGCAGGAAGGAGAAAGCAAAGGGGAAATGAGAATAACTTTGGCTCTGACCAGGATGCTATGAATATTAGCTGCAGAGGATTCAATTTTAAGTGAAAGATGACGGAAATCAAAGTAGGCAGAAATAAGTTCTGAGCCAGACAGTAATTGTGTCCCATCTCTGCTAAAATCATTCCACAGATAGCCCCAGTTCCAATAAAATAAAGTCCAAATGCCTCAACCCAGCATTCATGATCACTGTGTTCTAGCCCAGGACTACCTTTCAACTTTCACTTCTACTTTTTCCTTTTTTTCTTTTTTTCTCTTCTCCTCCTACTACTTTCACTGCGCACCTTTCATGCTAGCTAAACGGGTCCACACACCATCACCAAAAGGGCTCATTGGTACGCAGCTACCCTCAAGCCCTGCTCTTAGAGTTCTTAGAGGCGCACATAATGAAACATCCCTCTCCGGATGCACCAAGTTATCTAATTAAGAGGCTGTCTGGTCCCAGCCAGCAGGAACCGGACGGCTCTCAATCGGTGGTTGACTAGGAATGAAGTAGACCCACTGGCCCTGAGTTCTCCAAGCCCTTCATTTTTCCCTCTCTCTCACTAGAGGCCTCCAAGCGCTTCCTTCTCCGCCTTCTCTCTTTTAGAGGCAAGGCCTTTACATACATCTCCTCTCACTAGAAGCTTTTACATTTCCTTCCTCTTTAGAAGAGGCAAGGCTATTCACATTTTCTCTCTTTAGAGTCCCTGTTTCTACTGTCGCACTAGAGTCCCTATTTCTATCCCTATTTCTATTTCTTCTTCTCTGCTCTAGAGTCCCTGTTTCTACTCTGGAGGCTTTTCTTCTTCTCTTACTGCCTGCATGTTAGGTTTTCTTCTTCTGCCACTCTCCTCTGTCTCTGCAGCTGCTGCTTCTCCGACTAGTGGCTACTACTTTTTCCCTGTACGCCCGGTATTTATCTGTTACAACAACCAATAGGGATACAGTGCAAACACATTCAACCAATTGTAACAAATGAGCAGCCAAATAGCTTAGTCATGCGGTCAGGCAGTTTGCTAATTACAAGCCAGCTGGGCCTCTTAGAGTTGTTTACCACCAATTCTTTTACAAGCCAGCTGGGCCTCTTACAGAGTTGTTTACCACTAATTCTTTTCTCTGGCATCCGGCCAGTCCTCATGTTGGCCTTCGTCTCCAACAACAGGCACTGATTCAACCTTCACCAAAAGTCAGAAGCCTTCCTTACCACTCCCCTGATTGAGCCTGAGGATCATTATCTTACACACTTTGTAATGCAGTTATCATGGCTCTTGTTACTCTGCTGAGAAATTGTTAGTGTGTGTATCTCTGACTCTGAGCCCGTCTCTTAATGATGGGTGTCATGTTGCTTATCTGTTAGAGCACCAGTTTCAGCTTGAAGCATAACAGACTAAATAATACTGAACACATAATTTGTTTATCTTTGTGTCTCTCATCTCTTGACCATTGCTTGGCATAGAAAAAAGACTTCAACACAAGCTGGTTGAATGAAGGCATGAAAGGATAAAGGTAGATAGTACAAAATAAACATTTGTCAATTACAAAAGAATCTACATTCTGGTGGGCTAATTAAAAGGACTACCCACTTTTTTCACCTCGTCTTTCTATAGTTGTGCTCCTAGCTGTCTGAAAGGTGCAGAAAGGGTATTTCATGTACATATAGGCACAACCCCTGCTCTCTGACCAAGTCTCCCACCACAGTATTGTTCCATTTCAGAAGGGGTCTGTTAATAGAAATTGAATTTACAGGTATTTAATTAGTATCAACCAGGCACTATACTGAGATAAGAACTATAGCAGTAAATGAAATAATTCTACACTTTTGCCTTATTGAAACATCAAGTCTAGAGAACATAGACCTTAAACCAATAAATACAAGTGAGAAGTGCATATCAGAGGCCAAGTAGAACACCAAACAGAGTAGCCTTGAGACATTTAGGGAAGGTCACTCAGGGGAAAAAAACCCCGTTATCTATGGTAAAATGCGTAGACATCAGACAGGCTTAGAGAAAAGGGAAAAGGTTAAGAAGTTAAACCAGAGACCCTGGGCTGATTGCGCCTTCTGCCTCCTCCTCCCCATTTCCAATCCAATAATTGCAGCCACTTTTTTTCTGAAGCACATCACTTGCTCCTGTTATTAACGCTGGATATTTCAGTACCAATATCAACACAAATTCAATAGCATGCTAAAAGAATGCTTGGACATCCACTTGGAAAGGGTCACTACAGTTAGATACCAACTCATATGACGGCAAGTACTGAGAATCC
>PVKS010015599.1:0-45674 GCA_004027875.1 Aplodontia rufa | reverse complement strand
AAAAAAAAAAAAAAGAAAAGAAAAGAAAAAAAAAAAAAGAAAAAACTACAGACCAATATCCCTGATGAACTTAGATGCAAAAATCCTTAATAAAATACTAGCAAACTGTATTCAAAAACTTATAAAGAAGATAATCCATCATGATCAAGTGGGCTTCATCCCAGGAATGCAGGGGTGGTTCAACATATGCAAAACAATTAACATAATTAACCACTTAAACAGAATCAAGGACAAAAACCATACGATCATCTCAATGGATACAGAAAAGGCCTTTGATAAAATCCAGCACCCTTTTCTGTCCAAAACTCAAGAAAAGATAGGGTTCAAAGGAACATTTCTGAACTATGTAAAGGCTATATATGCCAAACCCTCAGCTAGTATAATACTAAATGGAAAAAAACTGAAAGCATTTCCACTAAAATTGGGAACAAGACAAGGCTGTCTGCTCTCACCACTTTTATTCAATATTGTTCTTGAGACCCTAGCTGGAGCAATTAGGAAAGAGAAAGAAATCAAAGGGATAAAAATAGGAAGAGAGGAAGTTAAACTCTCTTTTTTTGCTGATGACATGATCCTGTATCTGGAAGATCCAAAAAACTCCATCAGTAAACTGCTTGAATTTATAAACAGATTTAGCAGAGTGGCAGGATACATGATCAACACACATAAATCAATAGCTTTCCTATACAGTAATAATAATAGGACTGATGATGAAATCAGGAAATCAGTCCCATTCACAGTATCTTTGAAAAAAATAAAATACTTGGGAATTAACCTTACAAGGGAAATCAAAGATCTCTACAATGAAAATTATTGGTCATTGAAGAATGAAATCCAAGATGACCTAAGAAGATGGAAAGATGTCTCATGCTCGTGGTTAGGCAGAATTAATATAATAAAAATGGCCATTCTACTGAAAGCTTTATATAGATTTAATGCTATCCCTATAAAGATACCTGTGTCGTTCTTTACAGACTTAGGAAAAGCAATTCTCAAATTCATTTGGAACAATAAGAAACCTAGAATTGCCAAAACACTACTAAGCAAGAAAGACGAAACAGGCGGTTTTGCCATACCAGATCTAAAACTATACTATAGAGCAATAGTAACAAAGACAACATGGTACTGGTAATCAAGACAGGAAAGAAGACCAATGGAATAGAATAGAAGACCCTGAAACAAACCCTCAAATCTTTAAACATCTGATTTTTGACAAAGGAGAACAAAATATTACATGGAGGAGAGATAGCCTCTTCAAGAAATGGTGCTGGACAAACTGGTCAGCCACTTTCAGAAAGTTGAAATTAGACCCATATCTTTCTTCTTGCATGAGAACCAAATCAAAATGGATCAAGGAGCTAGGAATTAAACCTGCTACCTTGCAACTGATGGAAGACAAATTAGGTCCAACGCTTCATCATTTGGGAGTAGTCAAAGACTTTCTCAGCATGTCTCCTAAAGTGAAGGAAGTAAAGTAAAAAATCAGTGAATGGGATGCCATAAAGCTAAAAAGCTTTTGCCCTGCCAAGGAAACAATCAAAAGAGTCAAGAGGTTTCCTACAGAAATGGAGAGAATCATGGGCTATATGATTCCTCTGACCGGGGCCTCATATCCAGAATCTACAAAATCCTCAAAAACCTCAACTACAAAAACACAAACAACCCAATTAATAAATGGGCCTAAGAGCTAAATAGAAACTTCTCACCAGAGGACATTGATCAAGCCACTGAATACATGAGAAAGTGCTCTAAATCACTAGTATCAGAGAAATGCAAATGAAAACTACCTTAAGATAACCTCACACCAGTCAGAATGGCAAAAATGAAGAAAATTAACAATAATAAGATGCTGGAGGGACTGTGGAGAGATAGGCACACTAACACACTGTTGGTGGAGCTGCAGACTGGTACAGCCCCTTTGGAAAGCAGTGTGGTGAATCCTCAGAAAACTAGGGATGAGCCCACCATATGATCTTGCTATTCCTCTCCTGAGTATTTTTCCAGGGGATTTAGAATCAGCACATTACAGCAAGACAGCAATATCTATGTTCATAGCAACTCAATTTACAATAGCTAAAATATGGAAACAACCCCGATGTCCCTCACTGGATGAATGGATCCAAAAACTGTGGTACATATATACCATGGAATTTACACAGCAATTAGAAACAATGATATTGTAGCCTTTGAAGGTAAATGGATGGCTATGGAAGAAATTATGCTGAGTGAAATCAGCATAACCCAGAGAACCAAGGGTCGAATATCTTCTCTCATCTATGGAGGCTGGAACTAGACCCTGGCCATTCAGAAAGGAGGTCTATTATCATGTGTTAAATCCAGATAAGGTGTAATGTTATACAACCTAATACATTTTTAGAGATGTTTTGGGAAGGAGAGGGAGGGATAAGGGTGGGTATAATTGGGGGGGGACATTCTTGGGAGTAAATCTAATCTTCAGAATCTATATACATATTATATTATTTTGTTAAAAACTTGTATGATTGTTCTACAAATAAATTTCTCAATAATAAAAAGAAAGTACTTCTTGGGCTGGAGCGGTGGCTCAGCTGTTCCAGCACTTGCCTGGCATATGCAAGGACGCTGGTTCGAACCCCAGCACCATGTGCACAATGGAGTGTCAGAGCAACGAAGGACTAAACAAAATTTTATCCTGTCTGTCTGTCTGTCTCTCACTCTCTCTCTTTTTTTAAAAAAGTATTTTCTTATTTGTCATTCACATAATTCTTTGAACCCAAGAGATTCTGTTGTTGGCCGCCTTTCTGACTGAACATAGAAGCCAAGAAGAGATTTAGAAATCCCTTCTACTTAAAGTAGTTGTGTCTGTATTTCTGCTGTTGGGTGGCTTGCTTAATCTTTTCTCTTGCATTGCATGGAACTTCCTGAGAGTGAAAATTCCTTTGACGTTCTTCTAACCCTTGTCTGTATACTTTGGCTTCTTGGCACAGTCTGTTTCCTTTTCTTTCTTCTTTTTTTCCTTTATTTTTTCAGTGTTTTACACTAGTACCATGTAGAGACATTGGTTTTTTTTTTTAACTTTTCCTTATAATAAAATACTGACTCCTGTTAGCATTTGCTTTTTTAAAGTTTCAATTTTTAGAATGTTCTGGGTGATCTGTTTTCTCTGTAAAAGAATGGCCTTGTATCTTTTTACAGAATTAAGTCTGGGGGAAGGTAGGAATTTTAAAGGGATAATGTACCTGTTTTCCTAGGATTTCCAAAGGCACACTATTTCCTAAGGCTCTTTTGAATATCTTTTTCATTTTGGTTGTCAGTCTTTTTAACATACCAGGATTTTTGCTCTCAAAGATGTAAAACGGATAAACCAGTTAAAATGGATAGCTACAGAACAAATTTTGCAGAGGCAAGATTTAGTTAGGGGAAAAAACTGACAATCCTCATTATCAGTCAGTTGTAGCTAATTGTGTGTGTAGCCAATCAGAAATTGGAAATGCATGCTTCTCTCCTGATATTTTGATCCAGTTCGGGTACTTAGAGGCAAATGAATCCGTTTTAAATGAGAGAAAGTGGCGGTTCAGAAGATGGAAAGAACAGGGTTCTTTAGTGTCAGGTTCGTGATAACAAAAGAGGTTAGGTGCTGCCTAGAGTCTAATGTACCTGGAGATAAAATGTAATTATAGCTCTCTCAAGCTTTTCCATAGTAACTCATTGAAAACAGATTTTTCTGGATGTGAAGGAGATCTGGCTTTGACCTCTGGCTCTCTGGCCAGAGTTGATTGAGCTGATCAGCTAGGAGGGTATCCCCTTCCTCCCTCACTCCATATGCATCCCTCCAGTCCTTCCCAAAGCCACGTGCTTGGTGGAGGAGGAGGACCATTCTTTAGTAAAGGGCATATGAGTGGCTGTCCTCCTCTGCTGGGACAGCTAAACAAGCTGCCAAGGTCCATTTGTGGAAGATAGGGTAGTCTTGCTTCCAAGACTCCAGACACATACGAATGTGGTGCTGCATGTGTCTCTCTGCCTTTGTTGAAAACATAAAAAAAGAAAAAGAAAGAGCACGCAAGAAAACAAATTTCCTCATTCACAAGTGGGATTTACTAATAAAGTGTTCATTATATTGCCTGTATGTTTCCTACGATGGTGTATCAGAACCCTATCCCATAGCCAGAATATTTTGATCTCAAATTACCATTACAGATACACTGTTAAAGTACAATTGAAAAAAAAAAAAACAATAAAAAGCATGCCTCACATAATAGGGAAGGGATGGGATAGATGGGAAAGTAGAGTATGAGGATAATGATGGAAATTAATTTTAGTTAGATTTCAAAAGATGAGAGACCCCTGACCCACAGCCTGTCCTTTGCAATGAATTTTCCTGCTTGTTCTGTTATTCATGATGTTTTATTAAACATAAAGTACCAAACTACAAATATTAACAGTGGTGAGAGAAAGAGAAAAGGTCTTGACTTTAATAAAGAAACAGCTTATTTATAGAAAGTCCCTCAGTGGATGGAGACTCCCCAGTTGTGGAAACTGGCATGCACACTCCCTTCATGGTATATTTCTTCAAGTGGACTATTTAGTATTAGTTACCAGATTTAAGTTCTGTATGTAAAACTGAAATGAGGAAAGATGCTTTAGTCAGAACCTAATCTGTGCTTTTGTGGAGAAATACCAGGAAAAATCCCGCTAAATCAATAGAGTTAGAAATACATAATTGTTATTCATCTTATCACCTTGGTGACAGGTGGCACTAGCATAAGCAACCCTGAATAAATGTATGTATGTGTGTGTGTGTGTGTGTATATATATACATATATATATATATACTGTTGATTTCATCTCAAGAGTCACCATACTAACATAAAGTTTAGTAGATTTTCCTAGAAGCCGCTGACCTACATACCTAGATGCAGTGGCTGGTTTTCCTACTTTGCTTGTGGGATAATGGGCAGCTGTAGGATATTGCATTTGAAGAGAAACTGTTGACAGTAAGTTCTGTCTACATCTGAGGCGCCGAAGCAGCTCCTTGCCGTGACCTTGTCTGCAGGCCTGAACTCTGCTGTCCCCTGCCCAGCACCATCACTCTCCTTCAAAGAATGGCGTGGCTGTCAGCTCAGTTCATTAGAGTCATTCTCTGAACATGGGCACAGGAGGTAGCGGTGTCCTCGGGGTGTGACTGATTGACCTGCTCTCTTTCCAGGCAAAAGTAGAATACGTTGCACTGCATACCTGAAGACTGGGGCCCTTGGAGATTCAGGATGAACCATAGGTTTTGTGTCTGGAAGTGGCATTTCTGAAACTTTTGTTCTGGGCCAGCTCTGCTGGGGCACTTTACAACCCAGGTTCCCGTTCCCATACCTATTAACAGTCATTCTGATGTGGAGGGAGGTTGGGGAACTACTTGCTGACTGATATGTACTATAAAAGGGGTTGTCTCACTGCAGGGTATACTGCTTATCCACTTATTTTACAGATCCATTTATTCAACAAATATTTATCAGATGCCTGTTCTGATCCACATACTGAGCCGGGTTTGGAGTTGTAACAGTGAACAAAATGGAAATTTTTTTTCTCATGAAATGGAGAGAAATCAAATAATAATGATAAGAACTGCAAAGGATACAATAGGGTACTATTAGTAGAATACAATGAAAGGAGGAGCAGTATTTAAAATAAAAATATAACAATGGTTAAAGGTGGCCCTTTTAAGGCAACATTTAAGTTAAGAGCTGGATTAAAAGGATTCCGACATATGAGGAACATGCTAGGCAGTATAAAAAACTTGGGCAGGGGTTGGAGCGGTGGCTCAGCGGCCATGGCTACGGCGCTTGCCTGGCATGCGCGAGAACGCGGCACCAGCACCATGTACACAATGAAGTGTCAAAGCAACAAAAGTCACATGAAAAACTAAATGGAATTGATTCTCTCTTTCTCTTTCTTTTTCACTATCCCTCTCTCCTTAAGAGAGAAGAAAAAAAAAAACTTGGGCAAAGGCATGGAGGCAGGAAAAACCTTGATGTGTTTTGAGAGCGAAAAAGGGCAGAGTAGGTGGTGCCTAGCAGCCAGGGGAAGAGAGGCTTGAGATGAGGTAGGCAGACATCAGATTATGTAGGCCCTTGAGGACCACAGGGAGGCATAATAGATTGAAGGGGTTATGCAAGCAGAAGCTTAGTTGGAAATAGGATTCTGGAGTTGAGAGAAACTTCTTTGGGTCATGAATTTGGGAGTCATCAGCATTTTAATGGAAAACCACAGGAATGGAGAGTGTAACCAAGGGTGAGGCTGTAGAAAGAACAGAGGAGTTCCTAGTAAAAGAAGACCTGGATCAGCCCAGGGTTGGGTTAGTGGAGGTGAGAAGGTAGGAGGAAAACAAGGAGACAGTAGGTCTCTGGAAGCCAAATGCCCAAAGAGAGAGGGCTGATTGTGTCATTATAGCTGATAAGTCTAGAATACCACAGCCCAGTTTGGTAGTCACATGCTGCATGTGGCCACTGAGCACTTGAAATGTGACGGTTTCAAATTTTGAGATGTGCTGTTGGTGTAAAATAAAATGCACACAGGATTTTGAAAACAGTACAAAAACAAGAATGGAAAATAGTTCATTAATATTTTAAAGTAACAATTCCATGTAGGATGATAATATTTGTTATTTATTGGATTAAGTATTTTATAAAAATGTATCTATGAGAAAATTTTGAATTACATGTGTGATCTGCAGTGTATTTGTTTTGCAGTTTGGCAACATGGAAGTCATTGGCAAACTTGATAAGAGTCAACTACCTGAGATTAAGTAATAGCAATTAACATTTATTTTCTTTCTTCCCTTTTTCTTGTCTTTTTTCTTTTAACTGAAATTCTTAATTTGGTTTTTTTTTTATTTTTTTTTCATATCCGGCCAGGAAACTTCATGGTGTTATGGTCAACTTGCCGCACAACCGTGTTCAAATCTGTCACCAACAGGTTCATTAAAAACCTGGCCTGCTCGGGAATCTGTGCCAGCCTGGTCTGCGTGCCATTTGACATCGTCCTCAGCACCAGCCCTCACTGTTGCTGGTGGATCTACACCATGTTCTTCTGCAAAGTTGTCAAGTTTTTGCACAAAGTATTCTGCTCTGTGACTATTCTCAGCTTCCCTGCCATTGCTTTGGACAGGTAAGTTCAAGTTTCCTGGGGCTCAGCCTTTATATAGAAAATATTCAAAACTGAGAATCATGAAACAAATGATGAATAGTTAAAGTTCCATATGCTGCTTTTTAGTCTGTTTGTTGTCATCAGAAAGAGAATGAATGTCCAAAACTGTGTCTTATGAAGGATGGATGGATTTCCATAGCA
Source organism: Aplodontia rufa (assembly GCA_004027875.1). NCBI lineage: Eukaryota > Metazoa > Chordata > Mammalia > Rodentia > Aplodontiidae > Aplodontia > Aplodontia rufa. The sequence goes on along the minus strand of PVKS010015599.1, from coordinate 38,357 downwards.
GCAGGTATGGAAAGTGGAAGTCTTAAGAAAAGACAAGGGGTGGAGTTATATGGTGAGGAAGCCAGAGCAGAGCTACTGGATCATGGTGCCACTTCAGCTTGGTTGGAATTGGTATTTGCTTTCAAGTATATTGCTTATTGTTTGATTACGTTGCAATTAGGGATCTTTGATGCAGGATGAAAACATTTCTGGAAGAACAAGAGAATGATTCAGTGATTACTTAACAAATGATTAATTGGCCCATTTGGACCTAGGCAGATAATACCAGAATTCCTCTGGATAGTTTAGTTCCAAGGCTTCGTATTGTCATGGTGGTTGTTTCCTCTTCTGATTATATTTAAAACGATGTTCATTTGGAAATGAATCTTATATCTTAGTTATTTCCATCATTCATAATTTGAAAGTCGGAGTCCTTGGCTCAAGTTCACACTCTAGTGGCTACTGTAATGCATTTGGTGTTGAACTACTTGTGTTTGTGGCAGCTGTCTTTTCCACTGCCTCTTGAGCTGCTCATTCTGGTGAAATCTTTTTTCTTTGGAGTTGGGGTCTTGCTGTTTTGCCCAGGCTGGCTTCCAACTCTTGTGCTTAAGCAATCCTCCTGTGTCAGCCTTTCCACTCTCTGGGACTATAGGTGTGTGCCACTGTCCCTGGCATTGGTAGAGTATTAAGTTTTCAGTTTTACATCCTGGAGTCTTCTTTCCTGGAAATTTTAAAAAATGGTTTTGATATATGATTTACATATTATAAAATTCACTCATTTTAAAGGTACAAGACAGTGAATTTTAGTATATCTATAGAGTTGTACAGTCATCACCCAAGAAACCTTGTATCCATTTAAGTCAGTTACCATTCCCATTATCAGACCTAGGCAACAACTAATCTCCTTTCTGTCTCTGTATGTTTGCCCTTGTTTGTATATTTCATGTAAGTAGATGCATACAGTATGTGTTCTTTTGTGTCTACTTCTTTCAGTTGGCATGTTTTCAAGGTTCATCCATGTTATAGCATGTATCAGTATTTTATAGTATAGTTCAGTATTTATGAATACTGATGAATAATATGAATACTGGTGTATAATATTCCATTGTAGGGTAGACCACATTTTTTTCTTCCATTTATCAGTTGATGGATATTTAGTTTGTTTCCATTCTTTGGCTGTTGTGAATAACGCTACTGTGAATCCTGAAAGTTTTTAGGTATAGGATTCAACAAGCTGGAGACACCTTATAGTGAATAGTTTTCTACTATACCTCAAAGCAGAGCAGTAATTCCTGTGCCTTATTCTGAGGCCCAATCTGAGATAAGGAAATATGAAAATAAGAAATCCTTATTTTCTTTCCAGAAGAAAAACAATTGCATTTTTACCTTTATTAACACAAGGTATAAAAGTCTCTTTTAATAGAAAAATAAGACTGGTAAATTCCTATTTTATTACTCAGAAATTATTTGCAGGAATCAGCATGATGCACATGATGGAGAATTCAGCTATTGCTTTCATGGCACCAACCCGTCAAATTAATTGGAAGGCCACCCACACTTCCTGCATCATCTTCTAGACAAGTACACACTAAGAAAATTACTTATAATGAGACTATGTGCTTGTGTTGCAGTCTATCTCCCAATGCATAATGGGATGAGCAATTGATGGGGGCCTGGGTTTGTTCATGTGAGTGAGCAAATGGTAATAAGCAAAACCTGGGCATGCATTCATGTGTGGGGTGGAGTCATCACATGTTTATAGACTTGTGATTAGAACAGTTTATCTATTGTATTCAGGAAAAAAATTTGAGAGCATGCATCACTTATATATGTCTTTCTCTTTCTTGCCTTCCCAGAAAGAAATCTAGAACCCATTTCACCATGCTCCATCCTTCCCCGATCATCCATGGTCACTGTTGTGCTTGTACCACGTCTCGGTCTGGGATGTTCCACCTTGTTGTCCCCCTGCCAGACTCCATCCCAATGCTGCTTTCTCTTTGATATTTTCCCAGGTAGTTCTAGGTGATCCCTATCCTGCACCTGCTTCCAGTAGAGCCATCCCCTTCTTGTTTATAATTGTTCATATGCATGCCTTTCTTCCTATAGAGTTTAGAGACATTCTGTGTGTCATTCTTGTGTTTGTAACCCAGGAACTGCCACAGGACAAATTCAGAGGTGATGCTCAGAAATACTTGGCATGCATGCTTTCCTGACTCTGTGAGCAAGTGATTGTCACTGTAGTTGGGAGGTCAAATCCAGTATTAGCAGATAGCAGAGATGTGGGCTGAGCTAATATGAAGACATTCACTGTACCTGATGGCAGGTGGAAGCCTTTTCATGACAGGTGTGGCTCTAGAATGAAGAATTCCTCAGTTCCCCCAAATCATGGTGATTGTAGAACAAAATGCATTTTTTGGGTGGTGGTACAATGGTCAAGTTAAAGCTTAGAAGAAAAAAAGTCTCATCTGATTTTAACAAAAATTTAATTGTGCTACATTTTAATGCTATTAATTGCTCTTAGAGTTATCATGAGAACAATGGCTATTGAGCAGGCATAATTTTCATTAGCTGGGTCTTGTTGGATTCCAGCCTTTACTCAGTGTTCTTCTGTCCTGAACAGCTTTGAATGCTAATAATTTCCAATAATATCAAATGCATGGGTCTGCTTTGGATCTGTATGTAAACAAATTTCTTCTTGCTTTTTATTGGCTTTGAAAATTTTCCTGAAGCTTCTCTAACCCATGTAAAAATTTGACAAATTACCCTTTACCCTTAAATTGAAAAATTGTTGTCTTCATAGCTTATTTATTTATTTTGGTGTTGATGCTGTGATGATTTTTCTTAATGTATGGCAGACTTCTCAGAACTCAAGGTCTGGCTTCTTTGATTCCTCTAGTGGTTCTCTGGCTTAAACCAAATATAAGATCCTGGCCCTTTCCACCCTCTTGCTTACTTTTGGTATTTTAAATTCCCTTAATTTGCAGAGTTAATCTTTTGTGAAATTAATTTTGATTGTGTATCATGCAGGTACTACTCTGTCCTCTATCCACTGGAGAGAAAAATATCTGATGCCAAATCCCGGGAACTGGTGATATACATCTGGGCCCATGCAGTGGTGGCCAGTGTCCCTGTGTTTGCAGTGACCAATGTGGCTGATATCTATGCCATGTCCACCTGCACAGAAGTGTGGAGCAACTCCTTGGGCCACCTGGTATATGTTCTGATCTATAACATCACCACAGTCATTGTACCCGTGGCTGTGGTGTTCCTCTTCCTGATCCTAATCCGACGGGCCCTGAGTGCCAGCCAGAAGAAGAAGGTCATCATAGCAGCTCTCCGAACCCCGCAGAACACCATCTCTATCCCCTATGCCTCCCAGCGGGAGGCCGAACTACATGCCACCCTGCTGTCTATGGTGATGGTCTTCATCCTATGCAGTGTGCCCTATGCCACCCTGGTTGTCTACCAGACTGTGCTTAACATCCCTGACACTTCTGTCTTCTTGCTGCTCACTGCCATTTGGCTCCCCAAGGTCTCTCTGCTGGCAAACCCCGTGCTCTTCCTAACTGTGAACAAATCGGTCCGCAAGTGCCTGATAGGGACCCTGGTGCAATTGCACCACAGGTACAGCCGTCGTAACGTGGTTAGTACTGGGAGTGGGGTGACGGATACCAGCCTGGAACCCAGTGTGCGCTCTGGCAGCCAGCTCCTAGAGATGTTCCACATTGGGCAGCAGCAAATCTTTAAGCCCACAGAGGATGAGGAAGAAAGTGAAGCCAAGTACCTTGGCTCAGCCGACTTCCAGGCCAAAGAAGTACTTAACACCTGCCTGGAAGGAGAACAGGGGCCACAGTTTGCACCCCCTGTCCCAACCCCAGCCACAGTGGACTTTGTATCCCAGGTGGCACCAGCAGCCCCTGTGGAGCCTGAGACGTTCCCTGACAAGTATTCCTTGCAGTTTGGCTTTGGGCCTTTTGAATTGCCCCCTCAGTGGCTGTCAGAGACCCGAAACAGTAAAAAGAGGCTGCTACCCCCCTTGGGCAATACTCCAGAAGAGCTGATCCAGACAAAGATGCCCAAGGCAGGCAGGGTGGAGCGGAAGATGAGCAGAAACAATAAAGTAAGCATCTTTCCAAAGGTGGATTCCTAACAAGGACTGTAAATTCCTGGAAGCAACAGGGAGCTTCTACTTTCTTGCCCTTCCTTCACTCCGGCCATATGAGTTGTATGATTTCATTGCAACCCACTGTAGGATGATTCTTCCTGAACAGGATGAATACTTGAATGAAAGGGAAAGCTATATAAAATCAAGTGTCCTCTTTATTGAGGGAGTTGATACATTTGTCTCAATGGTCATGTGCTTAGTTAAATCCACATTCCTCTCCATGGGATAAAAGCTGGGCAGTTTGGAATAAGTTCTTGGGTGGATGCTCCATGTGCGTTTTTGGGGGAGTTCTCATTTCCTTGGGCTCAGAAAAGAACCTTGCATAGAGGAATGTCCTCAAGCTCAGAGGGAGCAGAAACACTAAGGGAATCCTGAGATAGTTATGTACTGGAGGCCAAGAAGAAAATGCCTATTTGGGTAACTTCAGATAGAACAAATAGAAAAACTGTATATTAAGAAGACAAGGGTCATGGCCTGTGACATGGTTTCCAAAGTCCCAGTCATGTGTCTCACTATTTCTCCCAATACCCTCATCCCTCTAACTGGAATATAAGTAAGGGATGACTGTTCCACCCCTGTTTGACAGACATAGCAATAGATGTGCCCAGGGGCTAAGGGAGATTTTTGTTCTTGTTTATCCTGACATTCTCTTGGCATCACTAGGGCCTTAGAAAAACGAACCTTTACCATCCTTTCATGGGCTGTGTTAGTTGGAAAACAGCGCAGGCTTTTCAGTAAGGGTTCTTTTTTCTTGAACCGTGTTTTGTCAACAAATGAAAGAGAAAGACTGAGAGATGTCCATGGCACTATAGTCTTTTCTTTTCCACATGATCTCACATGAAAGGTGCTTTGTAAAAATCAGTATGAGTGGGGCTGGAGTGATGGCTTGGTGGTTACGGTGCTTGCCTGGCATGCACAAGTACATGGGATCAAACCCCAGCACCCACGTACACAACTAAGTGTCAGAGCAATGAAAGCCATGTGAAAAACTCAGTAAAAATCGATTCTCTCTCTCTCTCACTGGCCTCTCTTAAAAAAATCAGTATGAGTAAAAGTATATTAGAAAAACTCATGGAAACTTTTGGAGTTAAAAGGTAGCTGAGAAATGCAAATTTAGCATGATCTGGTTCCTTTGGAAACATCAAGCTAAAAATACTTGATTTGGAAAGATGATTCTGCCCAAAAGACTGGCAAGAGTATGACAAAATGACTCCATTCTGAGAAATGGACAGCCTTGCAAGCCTCATTTTCAGTGTGTTGTACAACTGTGGTTCTCATAGGCAGAGTGATGAATGAATAGGGAAGAGTAATCATTATAAAATGCCAAGGCAACACCTAGACCAGGTGAGCTCTTTATTTCTTCCTTCCCAGTGAAGTTTCAGTAGGAGCCAGAGTGGGTGGAAGAAGGAGGGCAGTATTCTTAGCTGATTAGTCCCCTGGTGGCTCTCATTTCTTCAGGCTGAATTCAAACCTAACTCTTCACTTTTAATGAGGACAAATCAAGTGCCAGCCCTACTCTTCTCTCTAGAGTATTTAGAGATGGTAGGTACTTGGGGGTGTCTTGAGCAAGCGTGAAGGGAAGTGGATGGGGGTCCTCACTGGCAAATGTCCACATTCCAAAGGCAGTGGTTCTAACATCCCCTCCTTTAGCTACATTGATTCCTTGTCCCCCGGAGGGAGCTCAGATGAGGTGCAGGGGAGTTCCCTTTTCTTTGTTGTCTTGAGTATGGTGTCTTGTGATTCCTGAAGGTTGAAGCCCAGGACCTGACCCCTGCAGAGGGAGCATCTTCCTCTCTGTGCTTTTCACCTCGCAGCCTTGTTTGCTCACAGCAGAAACAGGGGATTGACCCCTCTCTTGAGGCTCTCCTGCCTTCTGGACCCTGAGTGCATGCCATCCATAGTTCCTGGCCCTGGTAGTTCATGTCGTGGCCCAACGAGCTTATCTTTCAAAGCCTTTCTAATTGTTACAGCTTTTATCAAGGGGAAAAATAATCTGTCAGAAAATTCCATCTACTTTACAAGAATCTGTCAAATGTAGCCATTTGGGTGTTGTCCTGACAATATATATGTATGACTTAATAAATTCTGATGAAACAATTTGGTTAGGTGTATTTCTTATGTATGTTTGGAGCAGATGTTTGACTTCTAACAGGTCATTGCCAGATATGTTTCTATATTCTTTGAAGAATAATATTTTAATAAAAATTAAAAAGCAGTTTCTGAACAACAACAAAAAAAGTTGTATGAGGAATGCTTTTCTGCCTTCTTTACCCTCTCAAGTGTTATACCATCTGGACCTCTCTCTTCCTGCATGGTCTCAAATGAGTTATTCATTTTTTCCCCATAAGTGCAAGTGCCATATTTCAGTAGCATTTTTTTTTCTGTGTTGTTGGACCTGGAATAAAATTAATTCCTAAAGGAAAAATGCAACATTTGAATAAATGTCACAAAGGTGGATTTCAAATTGAGTTGGCAGATGGACTGCCCGAAGCTCTAGATGGAGCTGCACGAGAGAAGACTGGCACACAGCTATCTGTATCCTGCATAGGAGAAGGTCACTAGCCTGGTGGTGAGGGCCCTGAGCAAATGGGGAAAATTAAATGATAATTGTATAAAAAGTGTTTGCTGTGTGGACTCACATACTTCACCCAGATCTGATTTTGGCTGGGTCTCTGTTGGCTTCATCCACTCACTCCTCTGCAAGCAGTCAAGGCCTAACTTCTCTGCTTGTGGCCCTGGGAGAGCTCCCTATCTGCTGTCCTGTGGGGTGTGGGAACCAGTGAATAAATACCCCTACTTCTTGTCCTTCTGTTAGATAATTATGGGAGACCTCTCTCTGATTCTCAAGAGGCCAAGCAGCAGAATTAAGTCCCTATTGTTGCCCACTATGGTCCCTAAGTAATGCATCCTTATATTGGCTTTTCCTCCTTCCTTATCTTGTTTTCTCTGCCTCATTCATACCCTCAGGGAAAACCTTCCAAATAGACCTACACAAAGCCCTTTCTTGAGCTCAGTTTTCAGGGGCAATCCAAGTGAAACAATAATACAGCTCAGGGGCAATAGTGAGGATTCATTGAGATGATTGGCATAAGGCAGTGTCTGGCACAGGGTAGAGCTCTATTGATGCTGGCCCTGACACACTACAAAAAAAGCAATCAGGAAATTTATTTGGAATGTTATTCAGAAAGTTATGTTAACAATAATTTAAAAACAGCAATGATAATTTTGGAAAGTACATAGTACCAAAGGATTATTTGAATGCCTGAAGAAAGAAATTATAAATCTGAGTATTTCTTCAGACCATTCTCAGTTAAAAAAAAAAAAAAAGGACATTAAAAGAATGCTCAACTTTGCCACAGGCCTGTAAGCTATACCTGAACATGAATGCACATATTTTGCTTCATCAATGGCATGTAAGGATAGTGAAGTATATGTAGAGTATCTAAGGGCAGACACACATACAAAAACAAAGTGTCCTATCCTTAAAAAAGAAACTGTAGGTTAGTCACCTTGTGTACTACATTAACACCTGGAGTTCAAGTGCAAATCTGATTGGACTAGAGAGAAGAGCCACTACTCTGTCCTGGCTCTCTCATGTTGTGCTCTTGGCAGACCTGCACCAGGGGGGAGGTGGCTGAGTATGCACATAGCTGCTACGTGGCAGGTCTGATACTCAGGGAAGAAAGTTTATTTTAGGCTGCATTTTGGTACAGGGGAAGGGTTAACACTTTCATTTTGAAGTCTACAATTGTATTAACATATAATGTAAATAACACTATAACAAAGTGATTAATTTTCCCCAAATAGTGGTAAAAATTTAGTAGGCTTTTGTCACAACAAATGTGCTATATTAGAGTTCTGTAGCCAAAAGAAAAATGAATTTTGGTAAATAGCAGGGGAATATGAATAAAATAGGAATTGAAATCAGTACTTATGCTCAGGGCTGCAACAAAAGCCTCTTTGTATAAAGCTTTTAAAATATTGAAATTATCTTACATTCTCCATATGTGAGGTTTCAGAAGCTAAAATCCCTCCCCTTCTCTTAGCCTCAGGTTCTAACCAGTGCTTTTCCCTTTTTTTTAATGCCAAGGGAATAAGTTAGTTCATCGGCAGAAAGGCTTGAAAACTGTGATCTCCAGCACTGTTTTATGGGAATCTCCACAGATATTCATGTTCTGGGAACTCAGGAGCCTCTTACTGCTAAATTTAAATGAATAAATGATAAATGAGTGAATAAATGAGAGGAAACAGCCCCTGGAGCAATGATGAAATCTCCCTCACATATGAGCTGATGAAAGATTGACTGCCAGTAGAGTTCTTGCTGGTTCTTACTGATTTCCTTGAAAGGACTCCTGCGAGGGTTAAAGGCATAAAATGCAAGGTCTTTGATCTACCTCCCTTGGCAAACACTCAAGCCTTGCTCTGATTCATTAAAAGGAGAGTAAGGTCTGAATCAGAAGGCAAGTTCAAAGCTGAGAAACATGGTTCCTGACGTGTGCCCTACATGTGAAGAATAATTTTTTTCAGCTGCATTGATCAGAATTTAGTGATTAAATCCTTCTCTTCCCCACTTAATATCTATATGCTTATTCATTATAGTTAATATATAAAATATAATATACAGTTCATATATAAAATGTAATATACACAAAAAGAATGTATAGTCTAAGGACAAAGATGAGAAAACACATTGGGGATAATGCTTCTGAAGTATTAACCATGTTCCCTATATATCTAGTTTACTGTGTCTTTTCCCTTTTGTTTTACCCTCTCCTTTTCAATATATGACTTCATGGAAGGGGACAAGGCATTCATTGCCTCAAAGGAAAGCAAATTGCCTTTGAGTTTCTTCCTAGTGTTTGTGTACCAAAGCCCAGGTTTTAAAACCAAGGGGACTCTTGAGGTTAGCCAAGAGTCATATTTGCTAATGCCTGTGAAGGATTGGGGGAAACTACTAAATACCTTTAAATCTCGATACAGCCCATTACAACAAAGTAATATCTGGTCTAAAATAATCCATAGCATTAAAGTTGAGACACTGGGTTAGCCAAAGATTTGAGGTGGTCTGAAGAGAACGGGGCCATCTCTGCCCATAGAAAAAGCTTCCCTTGATTGAGTAGTAGAGGGGAGAGGCCATAGGAAAGAGATGAAAGTGCAAACATCTGTACTTTCTGGTTAAACAGATCCAAAGACTGACTCCCAGGAAAAGCCCACGGAGCAGCAAAACAAAGATTTGTGCAATTACAAAGGGAACCTGTGTAAGACCTGCTTTCCAGGTTATGGATCTCCAGTATATAGGGGTCTGGTACTGAGTCCATGCAGGCAGGGTCTCATAGATGGTCTCATGAATGTCATAAAAACAAACAAACAAACAAAAAAAAAAAAGATCAAGCTTCAAACCTACAGGTACCAGTGGACAAGAAGAATGGATGTCTTAGTGACAATCTGCTTGGATCACTGAGAAACGAATGACATTGAAGACAAATGTCCTTTCCACTCTCATTGTCCATAATACCATAGTATAAATGTGAAAGGGAATGAAATCTTGAATGTCTAAGGTTATTTCTATCATCCCAGAATCTCAAAATGAAAATTAAGCTATAGCAAAAATAAAGAAAATTATGTATTTTCACACAGTTTGCAGACTGAAGCAATCATTTTATATTCAAAACTTGAAGGGGGAATAGAAGTTTCAACTCTGAAATATAATGATGCAATAGACTATTGTTATACTACATGAATACATGCTTATAAAAACTTTAGTTGTTTATTTTGACTTTCCCTAACTAAAAGTCTCATTCCTTCTTCATTTTCTCCATTAGTAGTTTTTATAAGGGAATTTGGTATACATGGAATTAATACTATCCTAAGATATAAATACAATTAAACTCTTGCCTTCTGCCTGTGGGTTGTTTCTCTCAGAGGACCATTTAATATAAGTGCATGATTAAAGGCAGGACTCTACCCAATTTTAAATATAGGTGAAATAATGGCTGTAGATCTGGAGAAACTGAGAAAACTGAAATTGCATTGTAAAGGAAAAGGCACCTAAAGTTTGATTGCAGTTTTAATTAGTTGAGTGGGCCTGTTTTGGAAAAGAAAGGTAAATACATTCAGTTATCTTGAAGACTGTTTTGAATATATATACAAGAATGCTTTTGTGTGAATATATGATAAGTGGAGTTGATACCATTACTCATGTCTTAAACATTTACTTTGCTTTCTTCTTCCTAACAGAGTCCACTGAATCCTTGGTTCTTTGGGTAGATTGTTATAAGAAAAATTAATCCATACACAGTATGCTCCTAGTGACTCCTATTGGACTGGGGTGGGCATATACTGTGAGTATTGATCCAGTTAAAAGAAGGATTTCTATTCTGTGAATGGTTCATCAGTATATTAGTCAGATTTTTGTTGCTGTGACCAAAATATTCACCAAGAGCAACTTGGAGGAGGGAAAGTTTATTTTGGGCTTGTGGTTTCAGAGGATCAGTCCATAGTTGGCCAACTCCATTGCTCGAAGCTTGAGATAAGGCAGAACATCATGGCAAAAGGTGTGGTGGAGGAAAGCTGTTCAGCTCATGGCAGCTGGGAAGTAAAGCAAGAGAAGAAAGGGCTATAGACAGATTTAGTCCAGGTCACACCCCTAGTGACCTTCTTTCACACACACCCTACCTATCTTTAGTTACTACCCAGTAATACATTCAAATTATCAACAGAAACTTCTCAATAGAAGAAACACAAAAGGCCAAAAAATATATGAGAAAATGTTCAACATCTCTAGCAATCAGGGAAATGCAAATCAAAAGTACATGAAGATTTCATCTCACTCCAGTCAGAATGGCAAAGATCAAGAATATAAACAAAAACAAATGCTGATGAGGTTGTGGGGAGAAAGAAACACTTTGTGGAAAGGAAAGAAACATCCACTCCTCCAAATGTTATTTGTAAAAGAATTTATTAGACTTTTAAAAATATAGAAAATATTTTAAAAACTATTAATCCATCAGATAAATTAATTAACCTATGAGGTCATAGCTGTCATAACTGAAATCATTTCACTTCTAAACATGCCTGTTTTGCTTAACACATGAGCTTTTCAGGGAACAACCCATGTTCATATCACAGTAATCTGTGAGCTTCTTCTGCTATGTATGAATAAGGAAGCATTTGACCAGAATTCTGCTGGCCACCTTAAGGCCATAAAGCAAGATGCTCAATAGGACTTTTCCTAATGTCTTGGGATTGTAGCTGAAGTCCTCAAATTGAGGACAAGAGGAGCTAAGCTTCTCATATTCATATGATTAATTAAGAAGCAAAATAATGAGCTTTGCTTTCCCAATCTTCTCCCTGTCCCCGCACATAACACAGGCTACATGTGGAATGAAGACACAAGAAATTTAAACAGCATTATCTAGGTCATAAGACATCTGCTCAGTGAAAAATGCAAGGCTGGCCTTTTCCTCAATTGGAAATCTGATTAGGGGGTGGACTTGCTGATGCGCTTTTCATGAATTTTGAGATATGGGAAAGGAATTGGAAAGAGATATAAGGGTAAAGAGAGAAGGCCTTTTACACACCCACTATGTGACATGATGAGGATAGGTGGTTTTCCCAAGTGTTGAGTAGGAACCATAGAAGCTTAACCTGAAAAGGGGCCAATCTGGAAGGAAGCTCTGTGACAATGGTGAGAGATGAAAGTGGTCAGACCAAAGCCATAGTTGGTAACTGACAAGTTCACAATGAGGGCCACAAACCAGGCCTCCAGAAATCCTCCCACAGTACCCAATGAGAGGACCATGGCTGTGCCTGACAAGCAGAAGACATTTGCTCTCCCCACTCTTCCTTCTAACTCCATGAAGGCAAAAGGGAGACCCAGAAGAGGGCACAGTGAGAGACTGGTGGAGTGATGTTCACTATACTGTGGTGAGTTCTTTAGGTCCACATCCAAGGTGGAAGAGGGAAGAGCATTAGACTAGAGTTATATTGCATTTTTAAACTGGACTAGATTTTTAATATTTCAAAGTGACTGGAGAATGATAGGATCTGCCTAGGTTACAGTTAAGGATGAATTACTCCTTCTGATATTAGGCTGCAGTGAGTTATGATGACCAAGAGAGGAACCAGCATTGGAATGATGGTGAGAAAGAAGACAGCAGAGTAGAGAGGCAGGGTGAAATATTAATGATATTTCTGGACTGCTAAATCATATGCCCCTACTTCTGAACTTCCAGTCATGTGAGGTAATACATTTCATATTGTATGCACAGTTTGAGTCAGAATTTTGTAAATTTTCTGCTGAAAGTACTTTCAGATATATGAACTAATAATAATTGCAAAGAACATATTTGACAGTAGCTCCTCTTAAAGGATACAATCTCAATACAACAATCTCAGATTAACCTATTGTTTTCCTGCCTAGAATCCACCTGTTTTTGCTTTATTTGTTTTGTATTAAATTAATGAAGAAAAGTCACAAAGGAATCATTTATGGTTGTTCATAAAGAGATGGCTGATTGGTTATACATATCTAGTTTTATTCCCTCCTGAGATCTCACTAAAACTCCATTGAAGAGACTGAAAATAAGCCACAAACCCATAAGGACACAAAGAATAGGAGAAGAAATCTCTGGTTCCAGTTGACAACACAAAAGTAACAATAAATTCCCAAGAACATTTTTTCCCTTTATAAGGGCATGAATATTTTCTAATATTAGTATTTACCTGATGGGCATTATAGATAATTCTTTTCTATGGCTTTGTTTAAGAGTATTATTGTTATGCTAGAGATTTATTTTGTTCTGTTTTTCTGACAACTGGCAGTTCTTGGCTAAGGTTAGTGGCTGCAGGTTTGGAACTGGAGACAAGGTTGGGGAGGTTGAGAGGCAATTAGGGCTCAGTTTGATCTGCTGTTTTGGTCCACCATGCTGGGTCAACTGCTACTTTTCTATCCTGAATCTCCAACCCCTGTACCTCCTAGTCTTTTCCTCATACTCCACTACCCTTCAAGGAGGAGTCGAAATGCATTTTCAGAGAAATCAGATTAGAATAAGAAGACCAAAAAAAAAAAAAAAAGTACTAACAATAGACCTTTCCCAACAAACAGCCCAGCCAGATCAGCCTATTATAAAGCCATGAATCAACATGTCTCCTCCAACCCCCATCAATTAAATATGAGTAGTTAGCCTAGGATCCTCATTTATTCGAGGAAAGTGTCTAGTGTAAAAAACTGATGCAAAACCAGAAACATAGGGAAAAGAAACTCAGAGGACAAAGAGGATATGCAGAAAGAAAACTTAAAAAAACGCTTTCCTTAATATCCTTGGAAAGACATAAAAAAAAAAAAAATGCAGGCCCTTAAAGGGAACATTCCAAGGCCTTGGGATTTACAAACTTGGTAGCAAAACAAACAAATAAAAAAGAAACCAACTCAATGGAACTTGAATTGAAGAAATATCCCAGAAAGTATTGTAAAAAGATATGAGAAAAGCAAAAGTACAAAAAACAAGAACTTTAGAGAAGGAATATAGGCAAAAAGAGGAATAGACAAATGGAAGGAAACCATAAGTGAAATCAAGGATGCGAGTTCAAACCCCACAGCGGAGTCTCAGAGCAACGAAGGCCACATGAAAACCTAAATAAAAATTGTTTCTCTCTTTACCTCTCTCTCTCTCACTGTCCCTCTCTCTTAAAAAATGGATAAAAATATGCTGTATCATAATGAAATTTTAAAACGTGTGACAAAGAGAAGATTTCAGAGTGAGGAAATAGGTCATGTACTAAGGATGAAGAATCAGAATGACCTTGAACCTAACAACGCTAGCAGCTATAACCTAACAGAATGGTGTTCTGAAGTCAGTGCTGGAGCAGTGTGATTGGAGACATATCTTGGTCCATTTGTACTGCTGTGACAGAATACAACAGACTGGTTATTTTATAAGGAACAGAAATACATTCCTCATTTCTGGAATAAAGAAGAACAAGATCCAGGTGATGGAAGGTTCCGGTGTCTGGTGAAGGCCACTCTTTGACTCCAAGATGATGTCTTGTTTCTGCATTGTCTGGAAGAGAGGAATGCTGTGTCCTCTCTGAATTCGTGAAGTCTCTTCTATAAGGGTCTTCATTCTATTCAGGATTGGAGGAGCCCTCAGGATATCAATGCCTATTCAAACACCAACATTTTACTCTGCTCACATTAGCCATTAACTTTCAATGCTTGAATTTTGGAGGGGACACAGTTAAACCATAGTTCATATAAGCTATACATACGGTTACAGCTGTCATTTCTTTTGTCAACATATCATCTTTATAATCTGATGAAAGTACTAGGTGTTGTGCTTCAAATAACATAAGGGTGAAAAGCTTAAAAGAGGAAGATGCAAAGTCCAGGAACCAGGGAACTAACTCAGCAATTGACCTGTTGCCCAAAGGAGCATTTGGGAGGTGTAGGAAGAACTGGCAATGAGTATAAGGAGAAATAAGCAAAGGAATCAATAAGACAATTATTAACTTCAGGAGAAGTGAAATGTGAGGAAGGAAATATAATCAGCAATAGACTCTTAATTCTTCGTGGCAAATGAAATTTGGGAGAACATATTAACATAAACACCAGATGTTGATTTAACCAAAAATTACAATGATATTGAGAGGGTGGGGAAATAGAGGAAATGATGTGCAAGAGAACAATATCCCCATTTACCATGACAGGAGGCAATCAAATTATGTCCAAAATGGATGATGCAAAAGAGAGTAGAATATGCACATTTAGAAAAATGAAGATTTGTGAATGCCAGAAAAGACAGCTGAAATTATGGAGCTCTCTATTGTTTGTTTTGGTTTATGCCTTCTAGTTATATTTTAAAACCATATATATGTATTATTTTGATAAAAATACAAGTTAACTTTGAAAAGCTTCTGGATTTTGCAATGCACCATCAGACTACACAAAAGAGAAGAAACTATGTGCATCATTATAGGGAACTGAGGAGCAATTTAGGCTGGCAGGCCAGAGTAACCAATGGTTTTTGCTGACATGATGATATCATGTCCATTTACTCAGATAACTCCTTTAGTTTTGCTGCATAAACTAGGCGATAATGGGCTAGTCTGATTTTATCCCTCCCATATCCTTTAGATGAAAAAGAAAGATTTCTCTTTTTCCTTTTGTGTATTTATTACATTACTTTTAAAAGAGCACTACTTTGTTAGAGTAAGTTTAAGTTAAATTATGGTAACTTGTTTCAGAAGTTAATTTAGAACCCACATAATATTTTTGATTAATATGTACAAAAATTGAGTTTACTAAGTCAGTTTCCTAGAATTTATTTGTTAATAATTTGTACTCTAAACTGCTTAAAATCTAAAGTGAGTGCAATATAAGGACCTGTGCACCAATTACTTCAAGTCATTAAAATATTATTTAGGAGTTCCTAATTAATTTTAATGTATAAAACTTTCTGTCGTAAATTTTGCTCCCTTGGTAGCATTTGGCTTCTTATTTATATATGATGTTTCACTGGAGGATATTGAAACACAGCCCACAAACTTTCTGTAGAAAATGATATGATCTCTGTTTTGCAGATGGGGAAACTGGAGGCACAGATGGCTGTATCATTAGCCCTGAGAGATGAAGCAAGTTAGAGACAGCTAAAAACAGTACAGAAGGCATTAAGGCCCAGTTCTTCCGCTTGTACCCTCCAAAGCACTGATGATCATCTTCTGTTTTGTTGTCATGACTATTTTTTGAATGCCCACTTGGCACATATTATTAAACCATACCGGGGACTAGATTAAAATCCTTAATGCTTGGCAGCTGCTTTTCCTCAATGTTATTTTCCATATTTTCTGCTGCCTCACCATTCCCCTGTTTTGTGGTAGATGCATTGGATTTACGTTAAATGTTAAGATCCTCTTAAAGGAATTCCAGGTTTGAGATGGCTTTGCTGAATACTCACAGGCATTCCCTTGTGGCTCATCTCCTCCTTGCTGATTCTTTTTTGAGTTTATCTGTAGTTTAGTTTCAGAGTCTTTGCCATCAAATCACCGTCATCCACTGCCCATGATCTAGAGGGATGTTTGGTATTCTTTCCTAGAAGTTTATAAAATACTGATAAGATTCATTCACTCATAATAGTCAGTATTATGCAATACTACTTAGGATTATAATGGAGTATGAAGTGTTCAGGATATAGTCCTTGCTCTCTGGACTGTTTAGGGGATTAAAAACCACGAGAGATGGCTGCAGCAGTGGCTCAGCGGTTATGGAGTTGCCTGGCATGTGTGAGGACGCAGGTTCAAATTCTAGCACCATGTACTTGAAGTGTCAGAGCAACAAAAGACACATAAAAAACTAAATAAAGTTGATTCTCTGTTTCTCTCTCTCACTGTCCAGCTCTTTCTTAAAAAAAAAAAAACAAACCATGAGAGAATGTAGTAAATGATGAACTATGGACAAAAAGTGCAGAAGGAAAGTGAAAATTACAGTTGCTACAGTGTTTTCTTCCTGTATGATTTTTTTGGGGTAGATATTGACAAGGTTCTCTCTCTTTTTTAAAAAAATCCAGCAAAATTCCTTTCATTATAAAATTAACACTTACTTCATTCAACAGAGCATTTAGAAATAAGAGGATCTTTGTCTAGTCGTATACCACCACTAGTCATATACTGTAATTTAATAAGAAGAAATTGAGGCTTAGGTGATTAATTTCTTCAAGACCATGAGAACTCAGGATTTTTAAAAAATGTCTAATCTATAAGCAAGATATAGGGAGTAGAAACCAATGCTTTAAAGTTTCTTTTGTGGTGAAATTTAAATAATTTAGAAGATAAATATTTCCATAATTATGACCTTTCTCTCCTTGCTAGTTATGGGGGACCAACAGAAAAATCACAGAATCTCAGAGCTGAAACTTGCCCCAGAAACCTCTATCCACTCCCTTATTGTACTAGATGAAGAAGCTAAGTTTGAGAGAGTTTAAGAACCTGGCCCCAGTCCATGAAGCTCTTAGCACAGACAGCTTGAGCATCTAGGGATCCGTAATTTAAAATTTTGTGTGTTAATGTATGAGTTAGAGGAATATGAAATATAAATTTTAATGAAATAATATTAATTCTGGTTTAACTATTAGATAAAAAGAAGGAAAAATAAAGCAGCCTTCATTAAATAAGGATTTGGGATGATCAGATACAAAAGAGATTTAAAGAAGAAAGCCAATAGTCACCAAAATGATGATTAGTTCCTAGTCTAATAAATACACTGTGTGTTCAAATATAAACATTACTGTGAATTTCAACTAAGAAAAAGGATCTGTAAAAATTACAGTGAGATGCTAAGAATTCCAGTATGGCCCATGACTGATGTACAAACCACTGTAGTGGTTTACTTATTATTTATTTTGGAGAAAAATCATTTCTGTACATTGCTGCTAAACATCCTTCATGTTTGGTGTGAGTATATTTCTAGCCTGCTATGTTAATTGTTTTAATTTCCTTTATGCTAAAATAAATACAAAGGTTTACATAATAATAAAGATTTACTATAACTTATATGCTAAAATTTCATGTTACTGTATAGAACAAGAGACACAAAACAGTAAACAAAACTATGGGATCCGAGAGATCAAGCTCAATACAGAAGTCATCTATGGACTCAAAGACAAGCTTTCCTGCAGGCAGAAACATGAAGTATGACACCCAATGTAGGAGCAGTATTCAGAAACCAGGGTTTTCAGCCGGGATTGAATGTTGCTGTGAAATTACTAAACTCTCCAACCCTTCTTCACAAGCTGTATCTCATCTGCTGTGCTGGGGATGTGGGAGTGGAAAATAGCCAGGAGTTGAACACTGTCATCGTAACAGGCAATTGCAACTGCAGTTAGCCTTGGAAAGCTTCTGCAAGTCTTTAATTCTTTACAGGTATGGAATTGCAGGTGACTAAACTTTGCAGCTAGCAATATATAATGAGAGAGTTAAGCAGACTGTTATGGAGGGAATTGCCTCAGGAAAAAAAAAGAGAAAGATTACTCTCTTTTGGCAGAGCTGATATCTTGAGGACGGAACTGAGGTCATGACACAATGGATATCTTTATTTCTGTTGATTTACTTTACTATCTTTACGAGCATGCCTGTACAACTCTGGTGGAACAGAAGCCTAGAGCTTCAGTGCTCTGTGTGCATGCTGATTTTGCACATCTCTACCATCTCCTGCACAGTTCCTCTCCTCACATTGACATTCACAGCACTTGAACCAGTTAAACAAGGTCACATGACCATGCATAGGCTAACTCCCTGTTTTACAGCTTTTTTCACAGCTGTGACCAAAAGACCAGCCAAGAACAATTTAGAGGAGGGAAAGTTTATTTTGGGACTCATGGATTCAGAGGTCTCAGTCAATAGTTGGCCAAATCTGTAGCTCTGGGTATGAGATGGAAGGGTGTGGCAGAGGAAAGCAGCTGAGGACATGGCAATTGGGAGGGAAGGAGAGCTTTGCTCACCAGAAACAAAATATATACCCCTAAGGCATGCCCCCGGTGACCTACCTCCTCCGCCTATGCCCTTCCTGCCTACAGTTACCATCCACATTGGTAGATTAAACCATTGATGAGGTCATACCTCATAATGTAATAATTTCACTTCTGAACATTCTTGCATTGTCGCACACATGAACTTTTGGGGGACAACACATATCCAAACGCTAACATTCCTTTCACTTAAAAAAAAGAGTCAAAGAATGTAGGCATTTTTTTCAGGCCAATAGACAATAAGAAGTAGCAAGCCTTTTTCTTTCTTTTTCCTCTGATTTTTTTTAAAAATATGGGCATCTATTGGCCAGCACCTAATTCTGTGTAGGAATCCATAGTAGACAAAAAGAAGAAAGGTTCAGAATCAAGAAAGTGGAAAGGGAGAAAATATTTTAGTTTTCTAGCTTTCTATTTACAAAGGAAGACCAGATGTCACTCTTCAGAGTCCCCTTGTTGCAGAACTCCACCAAAGCCACGGTCTCATTGCTATTTACCTTCTGAAACGCAAGTTTGAACAGTTGTTTTCTTAGTAAGGTTATGGTTCAACCATACCAGAAGTGCCAAGATACTTCTTAAAATGTAGGTTTCTGATCTGTACCTTGACCTACTGAATTGTCCGGTCCCAGCCGGCAGGAACTGGACGGCTCTCATTCGGCGGCTGACTGGGAATGAAGTAGACCCAAAGGCCCTGAGTCCTCCAAGCACTTTATTTCTCCCTTTACCGCGGCTAAAGGCCTCCAAGTGCTTCCCACCTTCCCTTTCTTAGAGGCAAGGCCCTTAAAACATTCTTTTTAGAGTCAAGGCTATTCACATTTAGAGTCCCCATTTTTACTGCTGTACTAGAGTCCCTATTTCTGGGGCCGGGCTACTACCTGCATCTTCCACCGCTGCTGGTCTCTCTGCCGTCTCTGCCGTCTCTGCCGTCTCTGCTGCTGCTGCTGCTGCTTCTTCTTTGCTGTTTCTTCTGCTTCTACCATGATGCTTCTATGCTTCCCTCCTGACTAGTCGCTACGCTATTTATCCATTACAATAACCAATAGGGGCACAGTGCAAACACGTTTATACTGTTGTAACAAATGAGTGGCCTAATGGTTTAGTCATGCGGTCAGGCATTACATCACTAAGGAAGATACAAGCCAGCTGGGGCAGAGTTGTTTACCACCAAATCTTTTACAAGCCAGCTGGGCCTCATGTTGGGGTCCGGTCTCCAACACTGAATCAGGAAAAGGGTCTAGAATTCACAATGCCTCAACTCTTCTTTACAAACAAGAAAGTATTAGAACTCATATGAAGCAATTTATTTCAGTTCTTATGTGCAAAAGAAGGTGCTATAAACAAGATACAAAGCACTTACTAAACATAAAATGCATTTTACTTTGAATAAAAATAAGATCACCTGTTCCAAAATCTGCTTTTTGTTCTTTAAGAGTTTATTCACTCCCTTGTTCATGACCCTTGTTTATGCATCGATCCTATGGCCATGCTGGATTGGGAAGTGATGGACAGAGCATAGTTTGCATAAAAGGGTGAATAGACTTCTTTTTGCAACTGCCATTTTTTTTTTTTTTTTGCAAATATATGTGAAAACTTTCAGGTTCTCAAAGCCACCACCGAATAGTTCTTTATATTTAGATGTCTATAATATGTACTAACAATTTTAAAAATCCATTTTCTTTTCTTTCTTTCTTTTTTTTTAGAGAGAGGGACAGTGAGAGAGACAGAGAGAAAGAGATTAGTTTTTATTTAGTTTTCATTTGGCCCCCATTGCTCTGACACTTTGTTGTATACCTGGTGCTGGGGTTTGAACCCTCATCCTTGCGCATGCCAGGCAAGTGCCACAGCCGTCGAGCCATCGCTCCAGCCCCAAATCCATTTTCTTTAAAGAGAAAGGGATAGTGAGAGAGAGAGAGAGAAGGAGAGAATAAGTTTGATTTAGTTTTCCTGTGGTTTTCGTTGCTCAACACATTGCTGTGAATGTGGTGCTGCGGTTTGAACCCACGTCTTCGCGAATGCTAGGCAAGCACTGTAACTGCTGAGCCACAGCTCTAGCCCCTAAAATCCTTTTTTTTTGAGATCTAATTTTCACTCTTCCTATTTGGATGGCTGTTTAAAGATGTACCCAAACACATTTTGAACATGCAGAATATTTCAACACAGTGGCTTCTTGAATCACATCTAAAACCCAAGGAAAGTTTTTTTCTTTAACAGAAGACAATGAGCACCATCTAGTGGATACAAGTAGCCTCTTTCATGGAATTCAGGTCCGTGAAGAGGTTTCAGAGAGCAGGCTTTGGAACTTGGTTTGGAATTCCATCAATAATTTCTGGGTGATCTTGGAAAAACTAATCTCTTAATCCTTTGCTTCTCAAACATAAATATGAATAATAATCATGCCAACTCATGGGATATTATTAAATGAAGTGAAATGATGCATCTAAGGCATGTCCTAAATGATAAATATAATTTTTAATAATGCTAAGCATAGACTCATCAGAGGTGAAAGCTGTCTAGTGGCACAGACTGTTTACTGCCCGTCACAGGAAATGACTATTTCATCCAATTTGTGGAGTCTATGATATGAGGCTTGATGAAATCCTTCTAGCAACTTGTTATATTTGCTAAGTGCTTATGGTGAGAAAAGGGAAACTAGGGCAATGAGACTGGTAGATGGAGCCCATATGGAATGCAGTGTGGGCTCTTCCTCATTCATTCAAATCTGACTCCGCTCAGAAGGAGGATGTCAAGAGTAGGGAGCAATTGAAAACAAAAACAAAAGCTAACTCCAAAACCAACACTGCCATATGTCATCAATCTGGAATAAGACCAGGGAAGTTTCAGCTTAAAATATCGACTCTAGAAGAAATCGTTATGAATTACTTTGAAAGGCATAACACTTTACAGAATATGTTTGCAGAAGAAGGCAGAAAGGCAGAAAACACAGCTCAGAAAAATATGGTACATTTTGACTTATATTTGAATGTGAATTGTTTTGAGGGTATCAAAACTGACACAGAAATATTTCCAGAAATAAACAGCTACAATTTGTTAGTTTGCTCTTAAGGTATACACAACCTCTCAACAGTTTGCAAAATGGAAGCAGTAGGAGGTAAATAAAGAGAAAAAACACAGAGTCAGAAAACAATTCAAAATGAGATGAGTTTTATGCAAAATATAACTAATGAAGACTTTAGTTTGGAAAGATTACAAAGGGTGAAGTGACGCAGTTTCTTTTGAACTTGAATTTTATTTTTTCTTGTTTTCTATGTATTAATGTTGCATATATTTCAAAGGCAATAGCTAAAACAGTGAAAATATAGCTAATAATATAGCACTGATTGTAACTCCACTTTTTCTTATCCGCCCACCACATTGACAAGGAAATATATTGTTTTCTTAATGGGCACCATCAGTCACCAAAAATAAGAACTGGAAAAAAATGGCCTTTGTTCATGGAAAATACATATTGTGAAGGCATTTAGAGATGACTGACTGTTCTGTAGTTATAGGTACAGACTGGTATCTGGTGGACTAGCTGGTGGACCCTCTGGCATCACCTGACACTGAATCAGCATTTGGAACAAGGTCCCCAGATGAAATGTCTGCATATTAAAGTTTGAGACCTGCCAGAGTTTCAGTTTCATTTAATTTCAGGTGTAGCCCTGGGATCAGTATTTTATGAAATCTCTCCAGGCAATTCTAATGTGCAGTAGTGTGAAGAACTGAAAAACTGGTTCAACCTCAATTTTCCTTTATTTTATTTTATTTTTATATATAGAGAGGGACAGAGAGAGAGAGAGAGAGAGAGTGAGAAACAAATTTATTTAGTTTTTCATGTAACCTTTGTTGCTCTGACACTCAGTTGTGTACATGGTGCTGGGGTTTGAATCCATGTACTCGTGCATGCCAGGCAAGCACCATAATCGCTGAGCCACCATTCCAGCCCCAACTTCAATTTTCAAATGGGGAAATTGTGGCCCATAAAAGTTTATGGATTTGTGGGAGCTACAGCTATGGCTTAGCGGTTATGGATGGCACTTACCTGGCATGAGCGAGTTCACGGATTCAAACCCTAGCACCACATACACAACAAAGTCTTGGGCAAGGAAAGCCACATGAAAAACTAAATAAAACTGATTCTCTCTTTCTCTCTCTCTCACTGTCCCTCTCTTTTAAAAAAGAAAGAAGTTTATGGATTTGGGCTGTTGTGGTGGCTTAGTGGTTATGGGCGTTTGCCTGGCATGCGCCAGTACGCAAGTTTGAATCCCAGCACCACATACACAACCAAGCAATGAAAGCCACATGAAAAACTAAATAAAAAAATTGATTCCCTCTCTCCTTCTCTCTCTCCCCCTCTCTCTCTTTCACTGTCCCTCTCTTAAAAAAAGAAGGTTATGGATTTACCCAAGATCACCCAGTCATTTGGTAGCAGAATCCAAATAATGGCACCTCTCTTCCTTATAAGAAAAATAAAGCAGGTGCTGTAGTTTGGATAAATGTCCCCCAAAGGCTTTGTTGCCAGCCCATGGTGCTATTGAGAGGTGGTGGAACCTTAAGAAAGTGGAGGCTAATGGTTGTAAATTAGGTTATTGAGGGATTGCCCTTCAAGGAAATATAGGGACCCAGGCCCCTTCCTTCTCTGTCTTTGCTTCTGGGCTTCCATGAGGTGAACAACCTTCTGCCATGTGTTCCTGTCACCATGGGCTGAAAAGCAATAGGACCAGTGACCATCAACTGAAACCTCTGAAACCATGAGCCAAAATAACCTTTTTCTCCTTATAACTTGATTATCTCAGAAGTTTGTCAAAGTAATAGAATGCTGACTAACATAACAGGGACAGGGTAGGTAGGGAGTGTGGTGATCGAAATTACTATTTTATGTAATAAGGATAGGAAAGGCTCTTTCAAGGAAGCAGTCACCTGAGGAAAAAGGAAATCAACCACATGGATACCTGGAACACTTTATTCCAGGCAGAAGAAGCAGTGAGCTGGTATGTGTATGTATTTCCAACCTGACTGATATTAATCTTTGGGTTTTAGAAACAGGATCTTCTTCTTCTTCCTCTTCTTCTGCTTCATCTCCTTCTTCCTCCTTCTTTCTTTTCCTGTCTTTCTCCTTGTCCTTCTTTGTGCTGGGGATTGAACTCGGGGCTCTAAGCATGCTAAGCACAGGTTCCACTATAGAGCTACACTGCCAGCCCCTTAAGGTATTCTTAAAATTCTTCCAACTTTCTTCATATATTCTTTACTTACTACCTGAACCATTTGCTTAAAACAAGAACTACTAAATTTATAAGTGTTTATAGGAATTGTTATCTTTAGTATATATTTAAATGCTAGAAAACATAATATAATTAATTGGATAAGTATTTGAATAATGAAACTATTAACTAAAAAAAGGTTGATGTAGAGGTCAAAGGAAATAGCATTTTTTTGGAGGAAACAAACAATTGCAGTTTGGGTACACTGAATCAGGACATCCCTGAATAGTGTTCCCTAAGGCCAGCACAAGAGAAATATTTCACTGGGGATTTTCACAAAGAATAGTTTTCAGAGGCAGTTCATTGATCGGACAGAAATTCCAAATTGCAAACCCGTTCTGATTGGCAAGTTAACCAGGGTATCACAGGTGAGAGCTGTTGAAGGCCAGTGGACGCTGCCTTAGTTAAACATTCTATGCTTTGCCCTTTAGCAGATGTGAGTGTAATCCTCTCAAAATCTCCAGATTTCCCTTTAGAAAGTTTTAGGCTTAGTTGCCTCATTTTCTTTTCTTTCCTTTTTTGTCTTGGGGGAAGTGTATTGGAAATTGAACCGATAGCTCATGCATGCTAGACAAGTGCCTACAACTAAGCTATCTTCTCATCTTCATTTTCTTTCATATACAAATCTACTAGAAAGGTTAACAGCACTACTTAGAACCTGGGTTAGAAATTGCCAATTTAAGGGCTTACTTTAAATCCCAAACTTATTTCTTGAAACACTGCTCAAAGAATTTGTATAAAGCATAACATGAGTGTCCATTTATTAATATTTATTTTATTTGCAATAATGATTCACTACTGGCAACAGAAGGGGTCAGGAACATATACTTACACATGGCATTAGCTACAAGCAAGACTGACAGAGTGGATTGTGAGCATGCTTCTGGCACATGCACCTGTCCTGGCTCTTGGAAATGCTGACCTTAACCTCTGACTCAGTGTGTCAAGCATTTCTGCTCTTGCTTCTGACTTGATTTTAGTTAATTTTTTTTCTGTAGCATCTCTATATTAGCTGCTGAAGTTTCATTCTCAAAGAATTAGAATACTTAATACCATTTTCTTGATTTCTCATTTTTTTAAATTGAGAATTTAGAAAAATATTAGTTTCCTGAGTAATAGTGGGAAGAAATTCCCGCATAGAAACACTAACAATGAGGGAAGTGAGTAGCAGAGAGCCAGATCATTTAAGACTGGTGGGCATTCCAAGTAAATGAAACAGGGAGCCACGAAGAGACCAGAGCAGAGGAGTGACATGGTTTGACAGCGTTTCAAAGTATGATTCAGCCTGCTGTATTGAAAGTAAAGGTATGGGAGGCCCTTTGAACAACAAAAACAAAACAAAATAACCCCCTTGCTAACAAAAACCAACCAAACCAAAATACTAAGTTACTGCAAAAATCTGGATGAGAGATGATGGCAGTATGGATCTGAATGGAAACATCAAAGGCGTGATAGTGTTTGGACTCTGGATACATGTTGAATGTAGAGCTGAAAGAATTTATATAAAAAAGTATAGTGTATAAGAGGATGAGGAATTGAGGATGACTCCAGAGTACTTGGTCTGAGCCTGCCAGAATGGAGTTACTGTTTACTGAGACGGATAGAGGGTGGCGTGGGGAGAAGTACAGTGGAAAAGTAGTTTGATTTTTGACTTTTAAAGTTCGAGATGATTCTTATACATCCTAGTGGAAATGTCAAATACAGATAGATAAGGGACTTTAGAGGTCAGGGGAGAAGTCTGGCCTGGAGATAGATTTACAGGTTCAGCAGTATGTGGATGGCATTTATACCAGAACGCCAACACTGCCCTAGATTATAGCTGTGTTCACTTAACCTATTCCTATTCACTCTGCTGAGAAAGACCAGAAAAAACCACAAACCACATTCTCCTAAAATAATGAGGACAAAGGAGCCATGAATGTGAGAATGTCTTGCAAACTGTAAAGCGCTATTCAGACTGGAGAGTGGAATGCAGCAGACATTTGATGGTACTGGGGACGAGAAAAATCAGTTTGGGGATCCAGTGAAATAGTCTTCATGCACTGAAAATTAGCGAAATTACAAATAAAAGAAGGTGCAAATACCAATTATTATCCTTTTTGGGCTACAGCCCAATCTGTGCAAAAAAAATTTTTTTTTGAGAGAGGGAGAGTGTGAGAGAGAATCAATTTTATTTAGTTTTTCACTAAATAATGGCTTTTGTTGCTCTGACACTTCATTGTGTACGTGGTGCTGGGGTTCAAACCCGCGTCCTCGAGCACGCCAGGTAAGCGCAGCAACCGCTGAGCCACCACTCCAGTCTCCAAACTAATATTTTTTAAAATTCACACTGTAAATTTGCAAAGGGCTACATGATCTCTTCCAGCTGCATACGTCTTGTGAGGAGGGAATCATTAGCGTCCTCATTTTAGAGGAGGAACCTGATCAGAAAGGGTGTCTAGCCCTCAAGAAAACATATTAGTAGGGACCCAGAGCTCGACAAACATCCGGAATTCTCCTTCTAAGTCCAACCTGAGTACAAACAAACCATTCCCCAACCACTGCGTCCCCCGCAATGAAAGAAAACAGCAGAGTTGCCCCAGCCCTTCACCTACTCCGGGTGTGCGGTAGGTGCGGTTGCAACGGATCCCCACGTCCCATTTCCGGATGGTACGCCCCTTTACTCTTATCGCGAGACTGCGAGCGCCGAGCCTTCTGGTTGCCAGGGGAACAGCGTTCCCAGAAGCAGGAGGCCCTTGAACTGGTCGCGTCTTCCGTCTCTAAAGGCTGCGGTGGCGGGAAAGACCCCTCCCCTTTGGGGACTGGTGGGTGAAACTGACTGTCAGCGGCGCCATTCTGGGCGGGTCGGTGCTCTAGCGACCGGCGGTTAGCTCTCTCAGGTCCCGCCAAAAAGGCGAGGGACACCACAAACCGTGGGCGGAACTCGTTGGCAGCGCTACGAGCAAATAAGTGGGCGGGGCTGAGCCGTGTCAGGCTGTGTGGCCTAACACAGGCTGTTAGGGACGGCTGGCAGGGCCAATGAGAAGGCGGGGCGGGATGTGGGGCGGGCTCAGTTCCAGGACCGGCCCAGAAGCGCCGGGCCGGACCCGGAAGGACGCGCAGGCTTGATTGAGCCCTGTGGCTGAGGTTCTACTGGACCCGGCTACAGTGTCCTCTGCGTTAGGACTCCCGTGCCATCTGGACACTAAAAAGCTAGAACTAAACGGCCGTAAACGTCGAAGATACAAATAAGCATTCCATTCTCTCTCTCCCTCTCCCCCTCCCTCTCTCTCTCTCTCTCTCTCTCTCACACACACACACACACACACACACACACACACACACACACACACACAAAGAAAAGAAAAGAAAAAAGATGGCCAGTACTCAGTTTTTCTCGTTAATGGAAGAAATGTAAATCAAACTCATAACTTTGTACACCTGTCAGATTGGCTAAGAAAGACTGATGAAAACCAGATTGGCACCAAGCAATGGGGGGGGGGACTTAATCATCTTATACTCTGTTGGGGTTAGTGTAATTTGGAACATTTTTATTTTTTTGAGTACAATTTGGCAGACTACCAAAATCAAAACATAAATGATCTCTGGTGCACACCAATTGTAATTTGTCTTGTGGATGAATGAGCATAGCTAAAGATTGGTACAAAGATATTAAGTTAAAATTGAGGTGCTGTTTACCCATGATATGTAATTATCCCCACAATGTAAATACAGAACTATTTCATTATCCCTCTCCAAATGTTCTGGATCTCTCCTAGTCCTCTTTGTAGTTAACCACTTCGCTTTCCCCCTCCAACCACTCATCAATTTTCTGTTTTTAGGAGTTTGCCTATTCCACAGTGTCATGCAGATGGAAGCAAACCCTGTTGCCTTTTGAATCTGGTTTCTTTCACTTTAGCATAATTTAGCCGATATTCGTCCATGTTGTCATCTACTTGTTCCCTTTTATTGTTAAGAGTATCCCCTTGTATAGATGTACCGCATAGTTTATCCATCCCTAGTTGAAAGGTATTTGAATTGTTTTCAGCTTTTTGGGGAATTTTTAAAAAAGCTGCTATAAACATTCATGTATGGGTAATATAGCAATATAAAATTTCCTTTCTTGGGTAAACATATATGGTAAATATATGTTTATAAGAAACTGCCAAACAGTTTTGTAAAGTGGCTCTGCCATTTTACATTCTTACCAGCAATATATAGTTTGGGTTGTTATAAATGAAATCAAACACGTGGTCGGTATGGGTGAGCAAGGCAGAAATTTTATTTCGGCCCAGAAGGGCGGAAGAAAAATGCGCACCTAGCAAGGAAGTGAGGGGTTTTTAACTCCAACCTGATGCAATACTGCCCTTTGCCCTAATTGGAGGAGCTCAGGTGCACAGTCTGCAGCAATTGGCTATGATTAGGTGGAGGCAGGTGCAAGTAGGTGGTGACTGAGAGAGAATGGGGGTGGAGCTCCAGGCACATAAGTGGAGGATCATAGTGATTCCAGGTTCGCCTGGAAGAAGATGGCTGGGTACCCTGAAGTGGTCCTTGGAAAGAGGTGGGTGGATACAGGTGGGGGAGTTACTATCTTCAAAGGGGGAGGGGCATCCAAAATGGAGGTAGTAGGTTATACATCACAATCTTTCAAGTTTGACAGAAAAGCTATGCATCTTACATGGTTGTTCCCCAATTTTGTCAATACTTGGTCAGGTTTTTTTTTTTGTTTTTTTTTTTTTTAATAATTTTCACCATTCAGATGGATGTGTTGTGGAATCTCGTTGTGGTTTTAATTCTAAATTTTTCAGAGAACAGATGATTTGACCATCTTTTCATGTGCTAATTTGCCATTTGTACATCTTAGATAATATATTTGTCCAAATCTTTTGTTTTCTTATTGACTCTTGATACTTCTGGATCCAAGTTCCTTGTTAGATACGTGCTTTGCAAATATTTCCTCCCATCTTTGGGTTTTGTTTTCCTTTTCTTGACAACGTTTTTTGAAGAGCACACATACTGATGTATTCCATTTTATCTCTTTCAATCTTGTTTTTGATGTTGCATACAAGAAATCTTCACCTAACCACAGTCACATGTCTTTTCTAGACATTTTATAGTTTTAGGTTTTATTTTAGGTGTATGACCCATTTTTTAGTAAGTTTCAAAATTGTTTTTAATAGCAGATGTTCTAGATACAACCTATCTTAGCTGATTAAGAGCTGCATCTATATAATGGAGTATTATGCTGCTGTTTGAAAGCCTGTGTATCTATAAGGGTAATGCAGAAAAAATATCTAGAATAGATTAAGAAGTGTAAAAATGCAAGTTTCCGCATCCATGCCATTTGTGTGTATGTCTGTGTCGGAGAGGAGCAGGATGATATAAAGGACAGAAAGTTTGCATGTGTCTGAAGAAAAAAAAAGACAAGATTCTATTAACATTGGTTCTTGGGGTAAGGGAAATTTTGACTTTAAAAACTTTTACATTCTTCTGCATTATTTGTCTCTCATTGGCAAGTGTGTCTTATATAATAAGCAAATATAAAAAGTAAAAAAATTACCATGGGTAAGTTTTAGACATAATGAAAATAAGTTAATTTCACTTTCTGTAGGATTGCTATTCATAAATACTAAGCAAAGCAGGACTAATTTTCTTTCATTCATCCAAAATTATCAAATTACAGTCCTATTTTGACTTTTTATTCTATTTTGACTTTAAATCATCCATGGAAGCTGCATTTCTCATAACCCTGTATGAAAAAGTTTAATCTTGTTTCAAATGGATGTTATAAAAAGCTGGCAGGTGTTAGTAGTGATTTGAACTTATAATCTGATCATCTATCTAATTGAAAAACATGAAGTAAATATTAGATTTTTGAAGCATTTTAAATGTCATAAGAGCTCATCATATATTGTTAAGTGGGAAATATGAGTCAATTATATTGAAAAGGAAATATAGAAAAGGAATGTACCAACAGTGATTAGCTCAGAATCATGGGATGTTGGGTGATTTTAATTTATTTTTGACTACTTTTTAGTAGATTGTAGAAATCTTCCCACAATAAATAAATTCTTTAATTATGAACTCAAGAAATACTGAATAGAAAAATCAGAAAATATAGATAAACAAAGGTTAAAACAAAAGACACAAGAACATTTACTGATCCAGAATGTATCACTCATTTCTTTGAAGTGTGACCATCTTGCATCTATTTCTGTATATTCCCTTCATTAGAGAAATCAGATGCTTTTAAAAAAATTTTTTATCAATCCTTTTTAAAGCAAGATGATTGATATTTTTTCTCTTCCTGCTTCTCTCAGGTTCTTCTTTCCCTCCCTTCCTTTTTTTTCTTCCTTCCTTTCTTTTATATAAATTATTTGCTTACACTAGTTTAAACAAATTTATATAAATTATTTGTTTATAAATTGTTTATAACCAATTTTCTATTAGAATGTTTCTTTTTCTTATTGATGGTAAGAGCTTTTTAAATATGTAAAATTTAAAATTTTTTGTATATCATCTATGTTGCATGTTTTTACCCAGTTTCCAAGTGCCTTTTAATTTCATTTAGAATTCTTTTTTATGTTTGAGACTTAAGAGCATTAAATGTTATATAATCAAATCTATTAGTCTCTTCTTTTTTGAAATATGCTTTTTTGTTTAATAAATATTTAATTCCATAATTATGCAAATTATCTTTGTGTTTCCTTTCAGTCCCTTGAAGATAGTATATTATTTATTTGTTTTAAAACCAGTTTTTTAAATTTATTTTTTATTAATGCATTATAGATGTACATAATGATGGGATTTGTTGTCACATATTCCTAGATGCACACAATACAGCAATACAATTTAGTCAATATCCCCCCCATCCCCCATACCCCTCTACCTCCTTCCTCACGTTCCCCCATCCCTTGCCTCTCTTCTGGGTCCGCTATTGTCCTAAAAAACCCAAATACAGTGTCATAATTCTTATACCTATGAAGAACATTTTTTGTATACATGACTATAGTATATACAGTGACATACTTATAAATGCTTGGAATGTATCTTTGCTTTATCTCAATTCCAGCATTTCTTCTTTTCCTCCCTTCTTCCCCCTTTTTTAATCCATTAAACGTAATCTTACATATAGGAGGGAATCATTGTCACGTATTGGAGACTGAGGGCCAACATGACACCTGGCCGGATGCCAGAGAAAAGAATTGGTGGTAAACAACTCTGTAAGGGGCCCAGCTGGCTTGTAAAAGAATTAGTGGTAGACAACTCTAAGAGGCCCAGCTGGTTTGTAATTAGCAAACTGCCTGACTGCATGATTAAGCTATTTGGCTGCTCATTTGTTACAATTGGTTGAATGTGTTTGTACTGTATCCCTATTGGTTGTTGTAACAGATATATACCGGGCATACGGGGCAGGGGGGGGTGGGGGAGATAGATGACTCTAGTAGATGACACGGGTGAGAAGAGACCTTCCCATGCAGGCGGCAGAAATGAGACAGAGAAGTAGCCACTAGTCAGAGAAGCAGCAGCAGCAGAGGCAGAGAAGAAGAAAACCTAACATGCAGGCAGTAAGAGAGGAAGAAAAGCCTCCCAAGTAGAAATAGGGACTCTAGTGCGGCAGTAGAAACAGGGACACTAAAGAGAGAAAATGTGAATAGCCTTGACTCTAAATGTAATGTTTTAAGGCCTTGCCTCTAAAAGAGAGAAGGCGGAGAAGGAAGTGCTTGGAGGCCTTTAGCTGCGGTAAAGGGAGAAATGAAGCTCTTGGAGAACTCAGGGCCAGTGGGTCTACTTCATTCCCAGTCAACCGCTGAATGAGAGCCGTCCGGTTCCTGCTGCCTGGGACTGGACAGTCACACATTCATGAACACATGAATATTGACTGAGCAAGCCAAGGCTGGTGCTAGTTCATGATCTCCCCCCTTTGGATTCCCCCTTTTCTGATCCCATGTTTCCCCTACTTTACCCCCATGTTAGTTGGGCTTTTCATGGAAGTCAAAGGTTCCTCACTAGGTTGATGAACCCCTACTCCCTCCCTCCAGCGGCCTTGATATCCTTCCTATTCCCTCCCCACTCCCTGACCCCCCTCCCTTCATCCCCCAGCATCATAGGCAAGTTTCCCCCGTTTGTGTAAAAATTCACCCAGGTTGAGGTTATTATTAGCTTAGCCAACTTTCAGTCTGTGTCCAATTGTATTCTAGCTTCCACATATAAGAGAATACATTCAGCCCTTAAGTCTCTGAGTTTGGGATATTTCACTCAGCGTAATTTTTTCCATCTCCATCCATTTGGCTGCAAAGGCCATGATGCTGTTCTCTCTAATAGCAGAGTAGAGTTACCACAGTTTTTGAGTCCACTTGTCCACTGAAGGACATCTGGGTTGTTGGTTCCATAGTTTAGCTATAGTAAATTGATCTGCTATAAACACTGATGAAGCTGTATCTCTGTAATATGCTGATTCTAACTCTTTTGGGAAAATACCCAGGAGTGGGATAGCTGGGTCATAAGGTGGTTCCAGGCCTTTGAGGAGTCTTCACAGTGCTTTCCAGAGTGGCTGTACAAGCTTGCCATGACACCAACAGTGTGATAGTTTTCTTCTCTTGTCACAACCCCTCCAGCATCTGTCATTGTTTGTATTCTTCATTTTTGCCACTCTGACAGGAGTGAGGTGGAATCTCAGTGAAGTTTTGATTTGCGTTTCTCTGATTGTTAGTGATGTAGAACATTTTCTCATATATTTATGGGCTTTTTGGACTTCCTCTATTGAGAAATTTCTATTTAGCTCCCTAGCCCATTTATTGATTGGATTATTTGTGGTTTTGGTGTTCAGTTTTTTGAGTTCTTTGTATATTCTGGATATTAGCCCTCTGTTGGAGGTGTAGGAGGCAAAGATTTTCTCCCATTCTGTAGGTTCTCTCTTGGCATTCTTGACTAATTCTTTAGCTGTGCGGAAGCTTTTTAGTTTAATGGCATCACATTCATTTCCTCTTGGCTTTAATTCTTGTGTTATGGGAGTCTTATTAAGGAAGGTGGTGCCAACACCTATGCTGTGTAGTGTTGATTCTACTTAAAACCAGTTTTTACTTTTGTTAAAGTAGTATAGTAAAAATGTACTATAGCATTTACAATGGAAGGTAAGAAGAACATTTTCCTAGTTTCATTCCTCAGAGGCACTGTCATAAAATATTATGTTTATTTAACTATTGTTTGGCTTTGTTGATTTTTGGACAGTCTCTCTGATTTCCATTATGATAGATTAGATTTTTTTATATTGCCCCTTCCTTTTGCACACACCTCCGAACACACACTCAGTTAATTAAAACACACTATTTGGTTAATCAATAACTATTTGCATATGGTTTGATTGTTTTTTTGTACAGTGCTTTACTTTTCCTGTGGAATTTCTTTATGATAGTGAGACTTCTTCTCCCTTAAATGTGTCTCTAACACCTGATAGCAGTGCTTTTGTCCATACTTTTTGCAGGTCCAAATTAAAAGGTGATTGGTCCAGTAATACCCCTAGCTTTCCTGTAAACTGTATTTTATTTAATTAATTATCTTCAGGAGCAAACATAATAGAACAGGCCTGCTTTTAAAGCAGATTGAAAGGTTTCTGGAGCCATTAAGCTGATCTATGTCGTTGATAGTTCCCTGTGCCTCTGCCCCTTATTGATGTGTATTATATCAGCTCTGCACATGCTTCCATCTCATTGTTCCCTCTGTAAGCTGCAATAAGTCTCCCTTGACAGGCTGCTTAGGGCATTTACAAGACATTTGGCCTTTTGATGACTTATGCTTTTTGGTTGTGACATGGTGGGCCAGGGTGATCCATCATCCCACAATAATAATGTCAGTGCCTTCCTGAGTGATCCCAAACCCTTTTGCAGAGTGTGAATAATGTTGAGATCAATGCCTTTTCGGTTGCTAATATGGGAAGAGTTGACCTACTTGTCTCTTAAGTATCAACTTTGGCACATTGAATGGTTAGAAGCCAAGCTACATTATCCCTCTGTGTGCCTAAGAGGAACTTTAGGTTGGTAATGTTTGTGCTTCCCCTTATGTCTAAATCTTCTCTGGTCTCTGCCTCGATGGTTCACAAACAGAAAGGCGAGTTATTTTGTAGGGTAAGAATGGACATTGTTACGCTTCTTTGTATGGTTAGGAGAGATGGTTTAAAACATAATTACAAGCATTTAAAGACAAAACTGAAATTCTCCCTGTTTCTTCCATTTTAGTTAGCATACATGTTATCCAAACATTACTGGGTAATCTAGAAGGGTACTACTGATTAAGGGCAGAGTTTGGAAGGATCATATGCCTGCAATGCCCTTGTTCTTCCTTTAGCTTAAGCCACCCTGCTTAGTATTTATTGCTTTAAACAGCAGCACTGGAAATAGAACATCCAGGGTAGTGAGAGGTCTTTGGATGGTGTCGTGTGAAAAATAGTTGAGCAAATTGGCAAAGTGCAACCAAATATGAAAGTTTGTCCTTTAGTAAAGAACGTAGGTTTTATTCTCTTGTGTCAGAGGGCAGAAATAGAACCATGGGTTTTAAAAGGGGAGGGCTGATCAAATGAGAGCAGCACCCTAGAGATTGGTGCTCCTTGAAAGAAGGAGTAGAGAAGCAGAAGTGGGAATGAAGCCCAGGCCGAACCTGACCTGCAATGGGTCTAGAATAAATAAGGCAAATCACAAGAAGGTAGCAGGGAGGCCTTAGAACACCATTAAGATGAGTGGGGGCATGGTAACATAGGCCCGTAGTAGTCCCTGCTGCTCAGGAGGCTGAGGCAGGAGGATCACAAGTTGGAGGGCAAACTGGACAACTTATCAAGCAAGACCTTGTCTCAAAAAAAATTAAAAAAATAAAAGGGCTAGAGATATAACTCATTGAAGTGCACTTGCCTAGCATGTGAAAGGCCAGGATTCACTCCCCATTAATACCACATGCAAAAAAATCATTAAGAAGTAGAGCTTGGTTGAGAGGAGGATGTCTTGTGAGTGTTCCTTTAGGGAAGACCAAGGGCATGGCAAATGTTTTCTTCTGGGCAGAGAAAGCCAGCAAAAATGGCATTTTCTTCTACATTCTGTTATAGCTATTTTCAGCATTTAACATCTGGGGCAATTATGTCTTGTACTTCTTACAGTGACATTAAATTTAACAATTCATATACACAAACTGACTTTTGACGAAATGGAGGAGTCCCATAAGTGTGACTTCGGTAGTAACGTAATACTTAAACTCTGAATAAATGGGTATAAAATTAACTAATGAAAACATTTAAACACCCAAGTCACTTCTTTTTCATGTTTTGTTTGTTTTAGGATATCAATGGATATTATAAAGGGAAACCTAGATGGAATTTCAAAACCAGCCTCAAATTCCAGAACTCGTCCTGGGAGCAGAAGTTCAAATGCTTCTCTGGAGGTGCTCTCCACTGAACCAGTCTCTTTTAAGGTAATTTGCTACTTTCAACATCAGCAACTGATGAAACCAACTTGTTAACATTCCATCTTAAATTTCCTCTTTAGAAGGTATGTTCAGGAAACATTCACAGATTTCTTGGATTTTACTCTAGATTGCTTAATATGAAGGTGCTCTGACTCCTTCTTTCTTCCATTCCATTCTTTATTTTGGAGTATGGATTATTTGTTCACATGGTACTTTGTTAAGGTTTACATGTTGCTTGTGTTTTTCTTTATAAGGAAAATTTGTATTTCAATATCTGATATGTACCTATGGATATTTACCGTGAACATGACTCAGTGTTAAAAAAATGGTCTGAGGCCATATGGTCTGTGTTTGGTATGTGTATTACCTCCTCCTCCTCCTCCTCCTTCTTTTTTTTTTTTTTTAAAGAGAGGAACAGAGAGAGAGAGAGAGAGAGAGAGAGAAAATGAGAAGCAATTTTTATTTAATTTTTCATGTGATTTTGTTCCTCCAACACTTTGTTGTGTATGTGGTGCTGGAGTTTGAACCTGCGTACTGGTGCATGTCAGGCAAGCGCAGTAACTGCTGAGCCATCGCTCCAGCCCCAGTCATGACCTTCTTTTCTTTTCTCTCTTCTTTTTTCTCTTGTAGTCTGTCTTCTTTTCTTAACATATCTAAACTTGATATTTAAAAAGAATCAGTTTCTTCTGTTTGGTGTGGCATAATTTATTTCTTTTAAGGTTGTAGAGAAAAAATGAGAAAAAAATCCTGCAAGTTAATGAATCTATACTAATTTTTTGTTGTTGATTTACGGACTAGACTTTGCATTATGGAGCTCTTAGAGTTTTTGACTATCATGATTTAGTTTAAGAAATAGCACTCTAGGTCTTTCTAGCAGAAAAGGATTGAATACAGGAATCCAGTTCCTCAAAACCACAGAAACCCTGCAGGAAAGGCAGTTCAAGGAGAGGGCTTCCCCTGGATTATTGGTTTCCAGATCATACCACCATGGCTGCAATCCAGAGATCAGACAGCTGCTACTGCTGTGGCTTCTGGCACTGCTAGAGCTCCTCAAACCACAAATCTGACTGGACATTCAGAGATGACCATCTTTGATATTTTTCCAGCTTCCTATCAGGAGTTTATGTGGCTTCTATATCACTTTTGCTTTCTGGCTTGGGCAGGTATGTCTAAGCAGATGATCCTAACATGCGTCCAGAAACCCTATCTTCAAGTGACTTTGTAAAATACAATTTCTTCCTGAGCTCTTTCTTTTGTT
Source organism: Aplodontia rufa (assembly GCA_004027875.1). Classification (NCBI taxonomy): domain Eukaryota; kingdom Metazoa; phylum Chordata; class Mammalia; order Rodentia; family Aplodontiidae; genus Aplodontia; species Aplodontia rufa. Next base: position 1,751 of record PVKS010015599.1, on the reverse strand, counting down.
TCATCTTATCTGGTATTATTACTATATTATGTGTTAACTCTTGTATCTTTGTAATAATTACTGACATTTGGTAGAATGGTTTGCCCCATCTTATTATTTTTTCTGGACTTTATGAACTATCTTTGATTTTTTGTTGTTCTACATGTGTGTTAGGTCAGCTTTTCCAGTTATGAAAAATCCTGCTGGGGTTTTGATTGAAATTATTTTGAATATATAGATTAATTTAGGTGGATAATGTCTAGTTTTATGATTTCAATTTCTCTCTTTTATTAATATTGTATCCCATTTTATCCCTTATTAATTTCTGGTTTTAATTAAAAATTTCACATACAGTAGAATTAATTTTTTGGTGTATAGTTCTGTGAGATTTGGCAAATAGAGTGATATAACAATTTTTACAAGGTATAGAACAAATTCTATAACTCCTCAAAAAATTCTCTTGTAAATTAAAAAATTTCCTTTGTAAATAACGCCCTCCCAGAGCTAATCCCTGAAAATTACTCATCTATTCTCTGCTCCTGTAGTTTTTCTTTTTCTAGAAGATCATATAGAGTCAGATAATTTTACTTTTATCTCCTTGCATACATACTGCTTTTGAGATGTACCCATGTTGTTGTGTGTATCAAAGTTAAATTTTCTTCATTGTTGAGTGTACCATGGTTTGTTCATTCATTTCCTAGTTGAGGAACATTTGGATTGGATCCAGTTTTTAGTGATTATGAATAGATTTGTTTTACATATTTGTATACAATATCATTTTGCAGGTAAATACTTTGTTTTCTTGAGTAAACAAATACCTAGTAGTGAGAGATTGCTGGGCTGGATAATAAGTGTATGTTTAATTATAACTGTTTTCTATTCCTACCAGAGATATATGAGAGTACCTGTTGCTCTGCATCCTTGCCAGCAGTTGGTGTAATCAGTTTCTTGAAAAACTCATTCTAGTAGATATCTCATTGTAGTTTTAACTTGTATTTCTCTGGTGACTAATAGAATCTACAATGTTTCATGTGCTTTTTTGAAACCCATTTATCTTTTTTGGAAAGTGTCTATTCACATTTTTTGTCTAGTTATTTAAACGGTGTTTATTTTTTTTCTGATGACTTTTGAGAGTTCTTTACATGTTCTAAATAGAGTCTGTTGTAAGATATGAAGTTTGCACATATTTTCTCCCAGTCGATGGCTTGAGTTTTCATTCTTTCATCTGTTTCTTTTGTAGTACAAACATTTTTAATTTTAAGTACAATTTAATGAATTTTTTTCTTTTGAGATTGTGATTTGGTGTTCTATCTCAGAACTCTTTAACTCAAAATTCCGAAGATTTTTCTCTTATTTTTTTCTTTTTTTTTTAATTAGATGAATATGGAGTTACAATTGAGGGGGAATCTTTGTCAAATAATCAAGAACAAATGTATATTTACATAGTTATCCAAGGCTGATGCCATGTCATGGATGCCCCCCTTGGGTTCCCCGTGATTCTATGTTTCCCTCAGAAGAACCCTGTGTTAAATGGATATCTGGTGGAGGTTAGAGATCTTCTGAGATGATTCCCCTATATTTCCACCCTCCAATCTCCTAGATATCCTTCCTATTCCCTCCCCCATCCTGCCCCCCCTTGCCTCCAGGTATCCTAGGCAATGATCCCTGTTTTCGTAAAAATTCATACAGTTTGAGGTTATTATTAGCTTAGCCATCTAACATACTGTTTCCAGATGTATTCTAGCTTCCACAAATGAGAGAAAGCATTCGGC
>PVKS010015598.1:0-45677 GCA_004027875.1 Aplodontia rufa | reverse complement strand
CCCTCACTGGATGAATGGATCCAAAAACTGTGGTACATATATACCATGGAATTTTACACAGCAATTAGAAACAATGATATTGCAGCAGCCTTTGAAGGTAAATGGATGGCTATGGAAGAAATTATGCTGAGTGAAATAAGCATAACCCAGAGAACCAAGGGTCGAATGTCTTCACTCACCTGTGGAGGCTGGAACTAGACCCTGGCCATTAAGAGAGGTGGTCTATTATTAGGTGTTAAATCCAGATATCATGTAATGTTACACAACCTAATACTTTTTTTTAGAGATGTTGTGGGAAGGGGAAGGGAGGGATAAGGGTGGGTAATAGGGGTGGCGCTCTTGGGGGTAAATCCAATTTTCAGAATCTATATACATTATATATTATTTTGTTAAAATTTGTATGATTGTTCAACAAATAGATTTCTCAGTTAAAAAAAATAAGGAAGGGAAATCTCTATAGTTTTTAAAGCAAAGGTCCTAAAAGTAACAGGAACACAAGGGCAGTGTAACAGTAGTAAGTAGGGGCTAAAACCACACAGCCCTCCCCAGACTGCAGGGCAGAGGAAGCCAAGGACTAGAAAGCACTCGCCATTCAGGCAGCATAGTGCCAAGACGTTCTGGACCCGAGTGCCAAGGGGGTTGGGGCAGAGGCTGCTGAGGGACCTCTCCACTGGAGGCCACTGCAGCTCAGAACCCAACTGATAAAGTCATTACAAGAAGGCACAAAGCAGCTGAGAAAAGTGGTCACCATGAAGGGCTAACCACAAACTCCACAGGTGAAATCGTTTACACTTGAGGGAAGAGTGATCAAAGGATGGACCTCAGAGCCACCCTTGTGACAGACTACTAAAGGTCAAGAAGGGAATTTCAGCCAGGACCCAAGGGGAAAAAAAAGGGAGTAAAGAAGAAGTGGCTATGAAAGGAAACCCATTAGACATGAGAAACAAAGGTAATGAAATGGGAAAACTCAGTAGAAAAAAAATGACCATTACGCTGGATGTAGCCAAAGAGCAAAATTGGGAATGCGAAGATCAAACAGAGTAGAGCAAAAGGAGCTAAGAGACTTAAGACTGTGAAAGAAAAGCTGAAAGACATGGCAGGCTGCAGAAGCGCCCACAGAGGTCCCACCAGAGTTCCGGGACAAATGCAGATAACAGAGCGTCTGTGCTTGAAGAGGGAACAGCCGAGAATTTCACAGAACTTTAGTAAAATATGAGTCTACAGATCTAAAAATTCCACCAAGCTCTGAGAAGGATAAATTTAAAAGAAATACCTGGATCCATGAGGATAAGACTCTAGAACATAAAAGATCAAGAGGAAATCCTTAAAGGAACTGGGGACAGAGATGGCTGGAAAAAGAAGAACCAACCCTCCTCCTGAGAACGGATAGCTGGGTAGCTGAGTCCATGAGTTACCACATCCCAGGGCCAATCCTGGTCCCATCTCTTCTACCTATGTGACCTTGAGCATGTCACATGGCCTCAGTGTCCTCCTCTGCAAAAGAGGGGGGCTTCTCCTACCATTCCCATAGATCTGCTAGAAGGATTAAATGATTTCATCCAGGTAAAGACCTTGGAACAATCCATGCTACAGATGAAAAGATTGACAGATGCCAGTTTCATTAGATTCATCTCTTATTCTCAGTACTGTCAAATTTCTTCTAAGCAGCACTGGAAGTTGGAGAACAATGGAACTAGGTGCGACCCATGTCTGTTGGTGGGGGTGGTCTTTTTAATCATCTGAGAGGAGGAGAAAAACAGGATCTGTACTTACAGCTCACCCACCATGTATCGGGGGATTTTCACGCCATGTCTCATTTAATCTTTGCAACACTTTGAGATGAGTCACAGTATTGTCATCACTCAGAAGAGAAAATTGGGATGCTGAGAAGCTAAAGGATTTGCTATGAGTCCCTTAGCAGGGAAATAGTGGAAGTTGTGGGCCCAGAGCTTTCTGATGCCCAAAACCCATACTTCTGATAGTCTGGAGGGAAGGCAGAGACTGGGGTGCCAGGTTCTTGGACTTGAGTCTGGTTTCAGAGCTTCTGTCTTTAGCATTAGCTCCTCTGGCCTCGGAAAATGCAGCACTACCTTAGAGCAGGAAGGAAATAAACCATCCTGATTTCTTACAACAGCTTCAATAACCAACATGACATTGTGAAGGACGTGCCAATATTTGTAATCTCCCCTGACAAGTTGTTAAGTATTTATAGAAACATTTTCTCCTGGCCCTGCTTAAGGAAAGAACTGTATCTAATTTCCTCTGGAGACATGTGCTGGGGGAAATCAGAAAGATAATCTGTCATCATAAATAGCAATAAATAGTCACCCTGAAAGAGTTTCTTGTTTAGCAAGGTTGCTTGAATATTAACAGATGTTTTCTTTAATCTTGCCTTTGTGAGGGTAAGTTCATAACTTAGATAAGTGCTGAGTCCCAAAGATGGGGTAATGGTGAAGCACAAGGCCAGGGGTGGTGACTCCTGAGCTCAGGGCTCAGACACTGGATCAACCTGGGGAAAATACAGATAATGAGAAGAAGATGGATCTCCAAATTATAGGAGGCAAAACTCTAGAGGGACCACAGGAACCCACAACACTCAAGAGTCTTCAGTGTGTCTCTTTAAAGTAAAATGTGATTTTTCTGAACTTGAGGACCAGAAGAACTGGGATCTAGTTTTCTCCTTCCACTTGGTGACATTCTGCATCCCATTTTCTGCAACTCCTTCTTCCTCGTCTGCAAAACGGGATAAAAGGTTAAAGCAGATTATCTATGAAGACTATTTTTGCTTTGACATATTGTGTTTATAGTAGCACAATTCATAATATTCCAACTATGGAACCAGCCTGGGTGTCCATCAACGGATGAATGAATAAAGAAACTGTGGTATATACACACAATGAAGCTTTATTCAGCCATAAAGGAGAATGAAATCAGGACATTTGCAGGAAAACAGATGGAACTAGAGACCATCATGGTAAACGAAATAAGTCATACTCAAAAGGTTAAAGGTCACATGCTTTCTCGCATATACAGGAGCTAAAGAAGTAAAAGGAAAACAAAGGTGGGGGTGGATTTCCTAAAAATCAAAGGCTGATCAGTGGAGCAAAGGGAGCAAAGTGTGGGAGGGAGGGAGTGAGGGGGAAATGCTATGGCGGAATATTGGCCAACGTATGCTGTTATATTGAGTGCATGTACAAGTGTGTAACAAACACCATCAATCTGTACAACTATAATGCACCAATAAATGTGGAGAAAAAGAACTTGGAAAGATCTGATAGCAAATGGGGTTTTTATTCTGGCCCAAAGATTCAGAACAAGGCAAGAGCATTCCTGATGGTTACTTGATCTGAGCACACCACAGAGTATATGGCCCAGAATCCAAGCGGCTGAAACCTACCTTCTCCCTCCTTGGCAAATACCTGTGAGCAAAGGGTCTTTCTAAAATTATTATAGAATTAGGCAGCAGCTCACAGCTGCTTATTTTGTGTGAGTCAAGTCACACCTGAAGAATGGAGTTCTACAAGATCCCTCCAAGATGAGGAAGAAACTGGGAGCCATGAGCTTAGCAGAACAGTTATTTGGCCCTGAGACTAGCCTGGAAACAAAATTCTAGTGAATGAGTTCAGTCTACAAATCTCCTCAAGATGAAACTATTGACCCAAGATTCATCTTCAGGTGGGTAGTCCCTAAGGGGGACCAGGCTCAGCTCTGCAGATGTCAGACTGCTGCCACTGGAGATGCCCCCAGATTGAGAAGTTTTGGGGGATAATGAGCATCCTATCACTTGGGCTGCAGAAGTCGAGTTTCATTAAATAGCTCTCGGGGCTGCTGAAGCAGGAACCCCTAGCCTGGATGGAAGTGTTGAACCAATTACTCATAGGACCTTCCTAATTACAGAATTCTGATTTTATTTATAGCCCTTCCAATAGTTTTTGGATCATTCTAGCTATCTTAGGGTATGTAAAAATATTTTGGTCCTCTAAGTGCCCGTCAAGTAGGGAGTGCTCTTTCCCACCACAGAGGCCAGCAGCAGCATCAAGAGGCCCTTTTCCCTCCGGAAGCTCTCTTTTCTCAGCCTCCTAGGTTGCAATTTCTATGTTAATCAACATCAGACAAGTCAAATATCACAGCAAAGAATGCAAATGAACCAAAGATGTCCAAGGATCAGTGAGATGTGAAAGGAGACCCTGCCACAAAAGCCCTCAAAGCCAGCTCAATGATTCAAACAGTTTATTAGTCAGATTTCTGTCATTATCACAAAATACCTGACAAAATCAACTTATGAGGAGGAAAGGTTTATTTTGATTAGCAGTTTTGGAGGTTTCAGCCCATGGTTGCTTGGCCCCATAGGTTTTGAGCCTGTGGCAAATCATTGCAAGAGCACAAGGTAGAGAAAGCTGCCACCTCATGGCAACTGGAAAGAAAGAGAGCAGGGGACATGGCACCAATATCCCTTGCCAAGGGAACACCTCCAGTGACCTAACTTCTTTCCACTAGATCCTACCTCCTAAAAGTTCCACCACCTCCCAACAGTGCCACAGGCTACTGACTAAGCTGTTAACACATGTGCCTTTGGGGACACTGATCCAAACTGTAGCAAACAGCCAAAAGGCATGAGCTTGAAACATTGAAACAGGCAAAAGAGAGGCACTGATCCAATGGCTTAGGGGTCTTACGCATCTTAAGCCAGGAGAAGGTTCTTTTTTTGTTTTGTTTTGTTTTGTTTTGTTTTTTATCAGTCTTACCCTAGCATCACAGAAATTCTAGACACACAGGATCATAGGGATTATCCTATCCAACCAGTATCACCAAAAAAGTAAAGAAAGTCCCCATTTCCCCCACCTCCGGGTAAACTGAGACCTGAAGTGGTTGAACTTCTCAGAGACCGCAAGAACATGGCATATAAGCACTCCTAAAATTTCAGAAGAAATTGCTGTGCCTGGAGGTTGAAAGGACAGTGAAGGAATACTCACTTTCTCAAGCTATTGGTTTAAGGATGCTGATGAACATGTGGGTATAGGGAAAGAATTCTGCTTCCAACACAACACCTGCCATCATTGAAAGATTTCTGGCAGAATCAGGAGCTTCCAGACAGCAATGCTGGGTATTTCACGCAATCGTACATTTTATCTCAATCCTTCATCTTAAAGGAATGTGTTACTTTCACAGTGCTAAGTTCTTTGGGACTTGGAGTTTATAACAAAGGCCATTTCTTGACTAAATATTTTGGCATTTATAATGACTTAACTGTGATCTGACTTTAGTAGCTTCTGGTGAAACTTCATCCTCTACGTAACCTGCAGGCAGAGGGCTCTGACCTAGAGAAGTCATGAGAAGTCATACTGCCAACAGGTACCTGATTTAATGTTTTCTGTTGCTTTACCTAAATATTGCAGACAGGGGAAATTACAGAGGCTTATTTAGTTCACAGCTGTAGAAGCTAATGATGGCCTTTCTGCTGTATCATCACATGGCAATACAAGCAAGCAGCTACTGGGGACTCTCTTCCTTTTCTCATAAAGCCAATAATGCCATCATTGGGGCCCCCACTCCCATGATCTCATCTAAATACCTCCCAAAGGCCAATTGCAATTAAGGAATATGTCTGTGGATTAAGTTCACAACCTTAGGGGGGCACATTCAAGTCAGTGTAGTACCAAACCACTCCAGGCAAGCCACTCCTGCTCAGACTACAGAAGGTTGCCTCTCTCTGCCTACAGATACAAGGGCGCAGGGTGCCATTCCAACACAGGGAAAGTCTCCTTGAAGAGATGCACCGTCCAGAACCCTCCAGATAGAAGATGTTCAGGAAATGTAGGAGCACTCTGCATACCCTGTCACCTGGTGCCCAGTGATCCACAGCTGGCCCAGGAGAAACCAATCACAGTCTCCAAGGAGTTTTAAATGAGCACACACTATAATCAGTGTCTTGAGGATGATAAATCAGGAGATTACGGAAAACCAAGACCAGATAACCACACCTAAGCCATGTTTAGGTAAAATAGAAATAATCAGGCTGAAGATAGAGGAATGAATAGATGCACAGAAAGAAATAGAAATCATAGGCCATCTGGCAATGAGGGCAAGAGGCAGCCTTGTGTCCTGAGAGTTTACCAGGCCCAATGAAACCAAAGACCTTCAGCCCTGGGACTCAGCCCTGAGATACACAGTGTTTTAGTCAGCTTTGTATTGCTGTGACCAAAAGATTTATAAAGAACAACTTAAAGAAAGAAGAGTTTATTTTGGTTCACTGTTTCAGAGATTCAGTCTAGGTCAGCACACTCCATAACGTTGGGCCCAAGGTGAGACAGAGTATCAGGGCAGAAGGGTGTGGTGGTGGGAGGAGGCTCAGGACACAGCAGCCAGGAAGTAAGAGGGAGCTCTGCTCACTGGGGACAAAATACAACCCTAAAAGCACTCCCCTGCTGACCTACTTCCTCCAGCCACACCCTATCTGTCTACAGTTAATCCTTATCAGCAATTAATCCATTGATTCCATTAGTTTTCTTTTTTTTTTTTTTTAAGAAAGAGAGAGAGAGAGAATCAACTTTACTTTTTTCTTCATCTGGCCTTTATTTCTCCAACTCTTATTGTGTATGTGGTGCTGGGGTTCGAATCCCGGTCCTCACACATGCCAGACAAGCGCTCCAACCGCTGAGCCACCGCTCCAGCCCAGGTTACAGCTTTCTTACCCAGCCATTTTACCTCTGAAACTCCTTGCATTCCCTTGCACATAAGCTTTGTGGGGACAACTCATGTCTAAACTATAGCACACAGCCAATTGGTTCCTGTCCTCTGCCTATGCTACTCTAAGAAACCTCTTGATATTCTTTGCAATTTAACAAATACATTATCTTCCAAAGTTACACAGCCATTTCAATGTTGAATTTCTGTCATGGGCCCCTCCTCCTTTGGCAGACAAGCTTCCTGCAAAGGAATTAGTTCTCAACGTTGGAAGAGAGATCAACAGGTTCCTCAAGATTTCAAGAATCATGGAAGAAGAAATCCAGAGAGATCAGGGTTTGGCTACCAAAAGTACGGAGCAAACAGAAAAGGCCATCCAAAAACCTAGTGCTTTCACACTGAGTTGGGTTCGGCATAAATATAGGCCAACTTCTATATTGTAGGCTAGGATTTTTTTTCCATGCTCTCCCTGTGAAGGATGGACCTAGAATGTTCCCACCAAAGCAGTATTGATCACATAGAACAGAACTACACTATGTTGGCTTGAATGAGGTTTGAGGTTGTCCCCAAAGATGCATGTGTTAGAAGCTTTATCCTCGGTTTGGTGCTATTAAGAGGTGGTGGCACCTTTGAGAGATGGGACCTAGCGGGGAGTAATTTGGTCATCAGCAGTGCTGCCCTCTGAAGGAATTGAGGAAGTTTTTGTGGGACCCTGGTTCATTCTCATGAAATGATTGTCATAAAAGAGAAAGACTAGCCCCACCCATCTCGGTGGCTTCTCTCCCGTGCTATCTCTCCCCCTTACATATGCTCTCACCATGACACTGTCTACCATGAGGTCCTCACCAGAGACAGCACCATGCTCAGCTTTCTTCCTCCAAAACTGCGAGCTCAATAAATCTCTTTTTATAAAGTACCCAGCCGTAAGTATTTCATTATAGTAATGGAAAAATGCATTAATACGTACATGCTGAGAATGAAAGACACCAGCCTGTCCCAGTAAAGGACAGTATAGGGCACAGAGACCTCTAAATAATCTAGAATCACAAAAGAGCTTCCTCACACACACACAATATAAATTGATATGAAATTACTAGAAACAAGGGAACGCAGCCTTGAGTGCTGTAAGCACCTCTGTTTCCTTCCTGGCAAGTGAGTTAGGGAAATCCAGCCCAAGCCCCACTTCTTCCTCTTCCTTCAAGTTTCCTAGCCCTGACCCCACTGCCTTTTCTCCTCTTATTAGGTCAAACTTGACCCCTTTTCCTTGACTCATTCATTGAATTGCTCCAGCATCTTCTGCAGAAAACCCCTTTCCAGACTTCAGTAGCAGCAAACAGAGCTCCTAGTTGGCCTGGCCTCTTCACTATCCAGGTCCTGGGACTCTTCATACCTCTCCAAATTCTGCTTCCCTTGATAAGAAATCCAGCGCTCAAGGAAACCTAGATAAGGTGGTTCTTTGTTGGTCACGGAATAAGTCTCCAAGTCTGTGGTCAGGAGGAGGCTTCGCCACCCAGGTCAGCACCATTGTCTGCACCAATGATGGAGCTGGGGACAAATCAAGATAAAGGAGTTCCTCGAGGCCCCAGGTTTCCTCAAATCCCCTGTGCATACGCCTTTCGTAACATCAAGTAACCAACACCCTCAGTAGGTGAAAAAATAAACAAAAAATATCTGGGGAAAAATCTTTCCCAAACATTGAAATAAAACCAAATAAAACACGAAAAATTGTCAGGGGAAATAAGCCTGTTACTCCAGGCAGATGAATCTCACCCAAGCAGTTCAAGCTGGATGGTTTCCAAAAGCTCACGCGTCCTTCCTAACAATGCTTGGTTCTGAGCATCGATAGTAAAGGTCAAGACAAGCCGACACTGAAAATCCCATCCCTCCAGCCCTCCAAGAATAATAATTCTCAGCTTCACAGACAGCCTTGTGGCTAGAACAATGTTGGCTACAACATGTCCCAGCAAAGGGCTTGGCTTGGTGAGGCCTGTGGTCTTTGCACCTCTAGCATATAGCAGAGTGCTTGGCATGCAGTGGATGCTTAATTAGTGTTTGTCAAAGTGTCTCCCAGGATCTCATGTGCTACTAAACAGAATCTCAAGCCACCCTTGGCAACACCCCAGCCTCCTTTCCAGATGAAATAAAAAGAGCAGCTCAGGACATTTATAGAGTAGGGAGCCTTCAGCCCACCTAAGGAAGACCTCATTATGGTCCAAGTTTAAACCACTTAAATCAACTTTTTCCGTAAAGGGTCAGTTAATAAATATTTTAGGTTTTGCAGGACATATGACCTCTACTGCATTCAGTTTTATTTATTTATTTTTTTAAAGAGAGAGAGAGACAGTGAGAGACAGAAAAAGAGAGAAACAACTTTATTTAGTTTTTCACATGGCCTTAGTTGCTCTAACACTTAGTTGTGTACATGGTGCTGGGGTTTGAACCTGGGTCCCTGTACTTGCCAGGCAAGCACCAAAACCACTGACCCACCACTCCAGCCCCTTATTTTTTTTTTTTAGAGAGAGAGAGAGAGAAATCAATTTTTATTGAGTTTTTCACATGGTTTTTGTTGCTCTGACACTTCGTTGTGTATGTGGGCGCTGGGGTTTGAACCCGTGTACTTGCTCATGCTGGGCAAGTGCCATAACCACTGAGCCACTGCTCCAGCCCCTCAGTTTTATTTTTGTAGCTCAAACTTAGGCACAGACTAAGGTAAATGGATGGGTATAGCCATGTTCCGGTAAAATTTTATGTACAAAAACTAGGCTCAGGCTGGTTAAGCTCATAAGCAATAGCTTGCCGATTCTCTACTATAAATTGTTCATATTCAATTCTGCAGTGATTACTCAACCAAACCATAAATTCTAACACTTAGATTAATCTGCAAAAACATTTGATTCACAATAATGTCTACATACACTCAAATTAAAACCACCAAATTAACTAATATTCAAAGTGAGAAATATGTACAATAAGAATTATCATGTGAAGCTGGGTGCAGGGGCACACACTTGTAATCCCAATGACTCAGGAGGCTGAGGCAGGAGGATTGCAAGTTCAAAGCCAGCCTCAGCAATTTAGCAAGACCCTAAGCAACTTAGTGAGACCCTGCCTCAAAATAAAAAATAAAAAGAGTGGAGATGTAGCTCAGAGGTTAAGTGCCCCTGGGTTCAATCCCTGGTGCACGCCCCCCCAAAAAAAGAAATATAATGTGAGTAGCCAGATGCCTTTAATCCCAGTTATTCGGGAGGCAGAGGTAAGAGGATTGCAAGTTCAAGGCCAGCCTCAGCAACTTATTGAGATTCTGTCTCAAAACATTTTTAAAAGGGGGGGTCACAGGGGGGATAGTTCAGTGGAAGAGCACTTGCGAGGCCCTGGATTTGATCCCCAATACTGCAAAAAGGGATAGAGAGAATTACCATATGAATCCAGTTGAAATTATTATATGTTATTACTAGAAGAAATACAGCCCCATTTCATTTTATAAATGCTTTAATTTAACATCCATCCAAAAGGTACATAAGGCAATCTTCAATTTCCTCTTCCTATGAACCTGAAGTCAACTAATCTCCCTCTATTCATCTATCATTCAGCAAAAATTGTATTGAATTCTTTCTATAAATCAGACTTTGTGCTTGGTATGCAGTATACAATGGTATTGTGAGGCATGAGACCCAGAGAAGGGGCTCGGCTGTGCATTATATGCACAGGGTCACAAGATGACAGAGGAGCTAAGGGAGGGTGGTCACCTGGGCTGGGGTCGGTCTGGAAAATCTTCAGGGAAGAAGATACCTCAGGGTAATGAAGGGTGTGGAGGAGCTCAGTGAGCAGGCAAGAAGGGAAGCGTTTTCCAGGTCAGGAAGGGAGCTGTGCAGATGGGGTGAAAGTGAATGGTGTATGCGGAAACTCCAAACAGCCTGGCAAGGCTGAAGGAAGTAGAAGAAACTAAGCTGTAGGTCCAAGGCAGGGTCTGAGTCAGGAAAAAGTCACATGGAGACCTCTGACTTCCTTCTGAGGGCACAAGGAACCCTGGGGGGACTGTTCACGTTAGTTTGATTTGCATTTGGATAGATATATGATTCTGGGACTTTATGGAGAGTCAAAAAGTAGTGGCTCAGTGGTGATGGTGCTTGCTGGGGGATGCATGAGGACACGGATGCGAGCCCCAGCACCACATATACAACAAAGTGTCAGAGCAATGAAAGCCACATGAAAAACTAAATAAAAATGATTCATGATTTTTTCTTTCCCTTTATCCCTCTATCACTGTCCCTCTCTCTTAAAATAAATAAATAAATAAGAATGACCAAAAGGATGATGTTGTGATAGTCCAAGAGAGCCCTAAGAAGGCCTGAACAAGGGCCAAGGCCATGGTGATGGAGGGCAGGGGGTGATATTAAGAGGTAATAGCTACAGACGTCATGACCATGGGCAACGGTACTATGGGTTCCAGTTCTTCACCTCTCCACACCCTCTCCCTTTCCACTTGGGATGGGTAGTTTGGATTCAGCTGTGGGATTTTTTTGACAAACAGAATAAGGTAGAAGTAACAGTATACTGTTTGAAGACCAAGTCTTGAGAGATTTTGTTTGTTTTTATCAACCAGGAAGAAAAAGGAGGAGAGAAACAGAGAGCACCAAGCCCAGCATAGTTCATTCAATTCTCAGAAACCACCATAATTATTGGTTTAAGCCATTGACTTCGGGGGTGGTTTGTTACCCAGCCACAGTTAATTGCTACAGTGATGGGACTACAGGGGTGGGAGAAGAAGAAGGAGCAGCAATCACCTCTGGATAGTCTTGTGGGTGAGATAGGTAGAGATGCCATTAACCAGAATATGAAATGCAAACAGAAGGAATAGATCCAGGAGAAAATGCTGAGTTCATTCTTTATTTTTTCCAGAGAAAAAGGGACAGTGACAGAGAGTGAGAGAATCAATTTTTATTTAGTTTTTCATGTGGCTTTTGTTGCTCCAACGCTTCAACACTTCATTGTGTACATGGTGCTGGGTTCGAACCTGCATCCTTGCGCAGACCATGCAAGCACTGTAATTGCTGAGCCACCACTCCAGCCCCTTCCAAGTTCATTCTTAAACAATCTGAGTCTGCAGCAAACTATGGAATGAGACTGTAAGGAAACATTCAGCAGACAGAGGATTCATGGGGTTTAGGCTTAGGAAAGGGATTTTAGGAGATATAGCTTTGAGAAGCATAAGTTTATAGCAGGAAGTCAAAGACATGGAAGATGTAAGGAGAGGGGGAGAAAACTAGGCCAAGAATGAGTCTTGAGGGGACCCTGACATTTTTGTATCAGGTGGAAGTATTTCAATATCAAATAAACGCACCCTTCCTCCCTTATTAAGACCATGTCTAGTATATAATAGGCACTCAAAGTATTTTGTGAAAGAATTAATCATTCACTCAGTGGCCTGGCCAAATTATGTCCAATAAATAAAAACTCTCACATACCAATTTCCTAAGAAAGTCAGAGCAGCCTCACATGTCCCTGGCTTGTGAGTAAGAAAAAAAAGAAAAAAAAACTTGTTGAAGATTTCATTCATACTATGTCATTCATTCCATCACTTCTATTCAAAAGCAAAATTCGGTATTGTCCAGAAAAGAGTTAACATAGGAGGGCTGAAATTGCTATGCTTGCAAAGGCCTGCTTGCAAAGTTGACAGGTGGCTGGCATCTGGGATCTTGAATGGTAAATGGCCCCTTACATTGTTGTAAAAGTTTCTCTAAGTGATAAGAGTGATTCCTTGTGCCTAAATCTTTTCCAGAAATGATATGGTTTATGCTGAACACCTCCTTTCCTTCTGGAAGACCAAAACTTTGGATCATGCTGGTGAGGGTATCTAATGACCAGCTCCCAATAAAATCCCTGGGTGCTGAGTCTCTCATGAGCTTCCCTCAAAGACCACATTCCACACAAGCTGTCATGATCCATTGCTGGAGGAAAAAATCACTCCTGTGGGACACTGTGGGAAGCCATTTTTGGAAGTTTACACCTAATTTCTTCCAGACTCCACCCCAAGCGCCTTTTCCTTTTGCTGACATTTCTTTGTATCCTTTTGCTATAATGAACCACAGCCCTAAGGACAACTCTATGCTGCATCCTGTGAGTCCTCCTAGCAATCCAACATGGGGATGATCTTGGGGACTTCCAAGAGGGGTATTATATTTAACATTCATTAGACCATCAGACTTCAAACCACCAAACCCAAGTTGAGTGACCGTAGTTTTCCTTATCATAGTCAATATACATCAATATTTTTATAACCACCCATACAAAAATTTATACAATCCACATTAATATTTAAAAGTTAAAATTTAAATATATAAATATCAGAAAAGAAAATTATTCACTTCCATATTCACTGGCCATAGTGTCTTAATCTCTGGCCAAACTATTTGTCCTGGATGTCTAGCCCTTCATCCTCACCCTGTGACCCACAGGCCTCTGTAAAGTCTTGAATTCACAGGTGGACTAAATAATCACTTTGCATGGTAAAATGCTCATATTGTTTACATAAGTTATGCTTCTTATAAATGCTCATATTATTTATGTAAGTTATGTTGCTTGTAACTCTTATTTCTTATACAAAAATATAACTACTTTCAAATGTATAAGGGTTACACTTGAGGTTAATAACACATGAATTTATTTAAAAGTGCAATGGCATTTGTACAGTGAGGATGGCTGTATATAATTTCATGCAATGAAATAAAATGACTTTCAAAGTCTGTGATAGCCCAGGAAAACAATAAAAAGTGATGCTAACATTTCAGAAATGGTGGGGAAATTTTGAAGAATGTAGATAGGACTTGATCTGAAAAGCAATAAAATCAGAGGAAAACTATTGAAGGAAAAGACCGTGCTGAAGGGTGAAGTGGTTCCAGAGAACTCCAAACTAAAAGACTTTAGAGAGAAAAAGAGAGAGTATACCCTGGTCATTCAGGAAAAAAAAAAAAGGTGAACTGGGGAGAAGCAGTCAGGGCAGCCAGATTGGCCAGCTCCTCCCTTCTACCTTAGGACTTGCGCTAATAAAAACGCTAAAGGAAAATGACCTCAGATGCAGCACTGAAAATAAAGAGCAAAAATTTTATGTAGATAAACCAAAATGAACATTAACTATGTGTGGGTGGGAACCCTTGAGCTGTGATATAGCTCAGTGGTAGGGCACTTGGCTTCTATGCATGAGGCCCTGGGTGCAATCCTCAGCACCACAAAAGCAAAACAAAACAAAGAAAGAAGAAGACTTAATTCTATATGTATTTAAACCCTCACAAGACAATATTATTAGTGGGTGCTTGTTTGTGGTACTGAAGATTGAACCTCACACATGCTAGGCAAGAGCTCTAATACTTACTTAGCTGGATCCCTAGCCCAAAACACATACAGAATTAAAATACACAACAACAGCATGTGAAGTACATGAATAAGGAGAGGAGTAAATGAAATAAAACCATTCTGAGCTTCCAATACTGTACAAGAGGAAAATGAAAGTATCGGCTAAAGTTAGGTTTTGATAACTCAATGAAGCATGATGTAATCTAGAGAGATCACTAAAGAACAGAAGAGTATAAAGCTTCCAACCAACAGAGAAACAGAGGTGGAATAAAGTATGGATGAATGGCACTCAAGAAAAATTTAAAAACTAACAAAAAATGAGGAAGGATTTGTCCAAACAAATATTAGAACAAATATAAGTCTGCATTTATCTACATGGTGTGATAGAATAGAAACAGTGCATTGTACTAAATGTTAAGCTCCCCTCCCCCTGAAAACAATTTCACATGCTGAAACTCTACTCCCAATGTATCTGGAGATGGGACTTGGGGAGGAGGCGTTCAGGCCGAGAGAGTGGATTTCTCCTGGTGGAATTAGAAAGAGCCTGCTGCTTCTCACTGTTCTGCACCATGGGACACAGCACAAAGACAGCCATCCGTGGGCCAGGAAAGTACCTGTTCCCCACCAAATTCCTACCATGCTGGCACCGGAATCTCAGACTGCACAGTCTTCAGAAATGGGAGAAACAAAATTGTGTTGCTTAAGCCATCCAGTCTATGGTATCTGTTATAACCACCCAAACTGACCAAAATTGTGTTGCTTAAGCTATCCAGTCTATGGTATCTGTTATAACCACCCAAACTGACCACGCCGCGCAGATGACTAGATCACAAGAATGCAGCAGAATCTACACAGTTTTGTATGCATGGCAGTATCATCCACAGGGACAACAATAATATGATAAGGAACTGTTTTAAGTGTTTGACTTTAATACATGCATTTATAAGATAACATATTAGCTGCTATAAAGATAATATTTCAAATCCTAGGAAAGAAAGAACAAGTCAATAAATGGTTTAAAGAAAACTGCATATCCACTTGAAAAAATTAACTTACTTATATAACTTGTATCATACAAAAAATAAAACCCAATTACATTAAAATAGTACCTAAAAAATGGTACTATAAAAGAGCTGGAGTAAAACTATAAGGTAATTCTTATCATCTTGGTATTAGACAGATTTTCCTAAAATAAGACATATAACTCAGAAGGCACCTAATAGAGGATTAGCATTTTTAATCTCATGAAGTTTAAAAATACGTTTGTTGAAAAATGACACTTTAAATACAACGTTAAAACACAAGCAGCAATTAGGAGACATTATATATAATATATAACACACAGAGAATTTATAACCAGAGTATATCAAGACCTTATAGAGATCAATAAGAAAAGACCCACACCACAATAAAGTAGACAAATGATATGAAGAGGCAGTTCACAAAAGAAAAATATAAATGCCAACAATCGTATGATGAAAATGCACAACTTCCACTAATCAGGGGACCGGAAATTAAAACAATAATGTGATATGATTTTTGCACTCATTATATTGCCAGAAATTAAAGAGATTGATAGTAACAAATATTAACAAGGATGTGGGAAAACGGGTGCTTTCTGATATTTGCTGAAAGCAGTGTGAAATTGTGACATCGCCTGGAACCCATTAGGCATTATCGAACAGTCTTTAAATGTGCATCCCCTGAACCCTGGCATTTTCCCTACTGGAAACCCAGCCTATAAAATTACAGACACGTGCACACAAACATGTACATCCAATGAGAACTGTTGTAGCCCAATTTGTAAGAGCAAACCTTGGGAGGGTTGGGGAATTTATAAACAGGCATCAACAGGAAAGTGACTTAAACTATGAAACCATGGAATTCTCCGAATACAATTAGAATAATTGCAATAGACCTTCACATACTGATACAGAAAGACGTCCGAGACCCACCCTCAAATAAATGTGAGTGTGTATATATAAGATGTATATAAACACAAATATATATGTAAAGAAACACAAATGTATATGTTTATATATATAAATACAAATATTTTAAAATTTGATTTGATTTGATAATAGGTCTCGGATATCTTCCTGTATCCGTAGGTGAAGGTCTCCTGCATTATTCTATCTTATACATACACATTCTATCCTATACGTACACATGCATGCCAAGTACACTGGCAGAACAGGAACTGAAGTTTTGACATTGGTTACATATAAGGAATCAATAATGAGCTAAGAAATTATGGCATTCGTGGGTGAAGAAATGTTTGTCCAAAACTGAGCTTAAAGCGAACTGTGCATTCAGCATCGATAAGGACATGCTGGGGACATTTTCTGAGAGGTTTAAGGGAAGTCCGGGCCTCTTGGTGAATGGGTTTTCTGTCAGGGATGTGACCCCGTTGCTTGGTGCATCCAATTAATACCTCCAGATCAATTTGCTATCGTTTCCTTCTCAGACATGTGACTTGGTGTTCTTGATTAATGAGTTACGTTGGTGTTTCCAAATTATCCATACCACAAATTTAACCCTGCTACTAGGAGGAATATGATTTCTTTATGACCATATAAAGTCAGACAGCAGGCTCTGTCCAGCGAGGCGACAATAAGACAGGAAAAAGAGGGTCACATCCAGCTAAGAGAGGTAAATCTCTCCCAGGACATTTGAATACTTAACTCCTTTTGTGCCCGTGCTAAATCCTTCATTAACAAGCAGTAAACCTTGACTCATGTCTGGAAAATTTTAATTGACCATGATTTGCCTTGTACTATTTAAATCTTATAAAAATTCTACCAATGCACTGACATAATACCCATAAAAATAGAATTATATAAATGTCCCCAAAGTGCAGCTTTTATTAGAAATTCCCTTAATCAATGGATATTAAACGACTCTTTCATCTGAAAATTGAGAAAACAATTTGATTTTTTAAAATAGTTTTTATACTAAAAAAATATTCTGGGCTAGTTTATGTATTTTTCTCTATTACTATAATGGATGAAAGAGTATGAGCTGGACAGAGGATGATGTAGAAATAAATTAATTTTTCATCATGGAGAACAAAGTGCAAAAAGGAAGAGCTATCACCAAAGTCAAATTCATAATGAATCACATGTCCCTTGAATGATCGGAGTGCGTAGACACGTGGCCTTGAACTCCAAGCTACTGTCCTGAGACGGTTCCCAGCTCCCTGCCTCCTTCCCTTTGCTGTGCCCTCCTGGGAAGTCCCCAGCCTGGTCCAACCTCATGGTCTCACTTCTGCACACCTGGGCCAGAGCAGCTAAGCGTTGGCACAGATCACTTTGAATGGATTAGGTGCACTAGAAAACCAAGGTCGCCAGCTTCAAGCAGGGGCACAGTCCTCAGGGCCCTCCCTGCTTTCGCCTTAGGTTCTCTGTTTTGCTACTGTGGTTTGAATGCATCCCCTGGAAGTTCAAGTACTGGCACCTTAGCACCCAGGGCAGCAGTGTTGGGAAGTGGGGCCTCATGGAAGGTGTTCGGGTCATGGGCTTCACCTTCACGAATGGGCTAACGCCATTCTTGCCCAAGTGAGTTAGTTCTTCCGGCAGCTGGATTTTATAAAAGCGAATTCTGCTTCCTCAGCTCTCCCAGCTTCTGCCATGTTATGAAGCGGCAAGAAGGCTATCATGGTTGGATGTGGAATGTTTTCCGGAGGCTCACGTGTTAAAAGCTTGGGTCCCCAATGCAGTAATGTTCAGAGGTGGGGTTTCAGGGAAGAGATTGGATGGTGGGGGCTCTGACTTCATCAGTGGATCTATCCTTTGATGAATTAATAATCTTAATGGGCTTTGGGAAGTGGTGGAAACTGTTGGAGACAGAGCCTAGTCTGAGGAAGTGGGTCACTAGGTGTGTGCACTCAGAGGGTGTTTCTTGTCCCCAACACCCTTTCTCTTTCTCTCTCTCTTGCTCTCTCTTCTCCCCATCCTGGCTTCCATGAGGTGAAAAGGTTTCCTCTACCACACCCCACACCTTCTGCCTTGCCCTTCAGCTGTGATGTTCTGCGATGTTCACTTTAGGCCCAAAGCAATGGAGCTGGTCAACCCATAGACGGAACCCATGAGCTAAAATAAACTTTTGGACTTCAAGGCCTCCAGAACTGTAAGTCAAAACAAACTTCCTTTCTTTGTAAGTTATCCAGTCTGTGGTGTTTCATTACAGCCACAGAAATGGACAAGACAGCCACTCTGAGCAAATGGTTCTGTAATTTATCTCTCCTAAGTTAACCTCCTCCACCCCCACTACGGCTAATGAAGGCACCTCACTCTTCATGGCAGAAAGAAAATAATCAATAGCAGAGATCTTCTCCTCTGCCAGTACCCAATCTGTCAAGCTGCCCACAGTTGGACTCTTTCTCCAGTGTCAGCTGCAAATGCACCCCTGCTCCTCTCAGAGGTCTGTGTACCCTGGAACCCCACCTTCTTCCCTTCTTCAGGACTTTATGCCTCTCCTATACTTTCAAAATTAAAATCAGGTCTTTTCACTCCTCTGCTCAAAGCTGCCATGTCACCAGGCACAATGGCACATGCTTGTAATCCCAGTGACACAGGAGCCTAAGGCAGGAGAATCAACTTCAAGGCCAGCCTGGGCAAATGAGCAAGATCCTGTCCCAAAATAAAAGGAAAAAAGGGCTGGGGATGTGACTGAGTAGTAAAACACCGCTGGGTTCAATTCCAGGTACAAAAACAAAAACAAAACCTCCCATAACACCCCTGTACTTAATAGGGAATCCAAGCTCTTGCCTTGGCCTCCAGGCAGTGAGGCTGGTCTCTGTTCAGCTTCCCGGAGGGTTAGCAGCTCCATGCTGAGTCATGACTGCAGCCTCCCTCAGATTAAAAATCATAAAAATGGGAAATTTACTTCATACCAGTGTGTTCTTTTAAGTTTCAGATAACCTGAAAAATCTGCCTGCCTGCTTTTCTTCACTCCTTAGAGCCCTTAGGATTTTTATATTTTGTCTAAAATTTATAGTTAGTTTCTACAGGAGGGTGAGTCTGTGAGGAGCTTACTCCACCATTCTAGAAAAGGAACTAAAATATAATCGACACGCTGGCTTCAGAATAATAGGTAACCCAGCAGTTTGGGAGGCTAAGGAAGGAGGATCACAAATTCAAAGTCAGCCTCAGCAACTTAGCGAGGCCCTAAGAAACTTAGCGAGACCTTGTCTCAAAATAAAAAAATCAAAGGACTGGGGATATGGTTCAGTGGTTAAGCATCCCTGGGTTCAATCCGTGGTACCAAAAAACAAAACCAAGAAAAATAGAATAATGTAATGGTTAGTGTTACCTGTTTGCTTGTATTCATATTTATTGGCAGTGCAGAGTCAAATACCATGAAAATGAGAATTTTAAACTTTAATTAACTAATTTACTAACTGGAAATCAAGAAATATAATACATACACCGAGCTGCTGATTTTTTTTTTAAAGAGAGAAGGACAGTGAGAGAGAGAGAGAGAGAGAGAGAGAGAATCAATTTTTATTGAGTTTTTCACATGGCTTTCATTGCTCCAACACTTAGTTGTGTACATGGGTGCTGGGGTTTGAACCCGTGTACCTGCGCATGCCAAGCAAACACCATAACCATCGAGCCACCACTCTAAGCCCTGTTGATTATTTTTTAACACTGGGATTTAAGGGTTAAATGAAATACTTCAAGTAAAGAATCTCCCACAGTGCATGTGAAGAGCAATGATAATGATAAGGGGGTAGTGAGGGTCTGCTGATGATGGAGGCATTTGGTAGTTCTGTAAAGAGAACCACTTTCACCTACACACAGATGCCAATCCACTATGTCAGTGACACTGAAGTCAGAATGTCACTCACTTGACTTGGCTCTGGTATGAAACAGTCTCCAAAGAACCCGCCAACCATCATCCTGGAGGCTGAACATCATCTGCTTCCTGGGCAGCCTCTGGGTATCAGCCTCTCAGCCCCCCAGAGGCTGAGACAGACCAGGCACCTGGGAGAGGACTGGGCAGCAGCACTGGGAACTGCCTCTGGGGTCTTCCATTCAATCTCCGCATAAGTACCCGAGCTTTGTTCTGAGGAATTAATCAGGGAAGCAATGATCTGGAGAAGGTGTTTGGGGAATGGGGAAAGCTTGATGCACATTAATCAGGCTTGCGTGGGAAGCCAAAGCCTCTTTTCTCATGTAGTCCCTGTGTTCCCAAGGCCTCCCAGCCCCCACCCAGAGGCCACCAAGGAAAATGTGGGCTCTCCATTGTGTCCCCAGTCAGGGAGGAGGAGGACACCCTGCACAGAGCACCCGCATTCCCTAGCTCATCACTGTACACGAGTCAGCTGGTAGAGTAGGGACTTTCAGAGGGTCAAAGGTGAAGGTTAGTCTGCATTTAAAATCGGGCCTTAATCTGTGACTACAGGCAATATTTAAGCTATGGTCATGGGCAGGGTCAGCATGTGGCAAGAATTAAAGGAAAATATAGTCTTCCCTTGGAATCCTCAGGGAATTGGTTCCAGGAACACACACACACACACACACACACACACACACACACACACACCCTCAGGTACCAAAATCCATAGATGCTTATGTTCCTTTATAAAATGCCACAGTGTTTGCATGTAGCCTTACACATCCTCCTGTATATCTTATGTCATCTTTAAATTGCTTATAATACCTACCATAATGCAAAAGCTCTACAGATAGTATACTGCATTTTCAGGGAATAATGACCATGTTCATGGTCCACGCAGATGCAATTTCTTAAGAACTATTTTTGCTCTTCTATTGGTTGAGTTCATGGATGCAGAAAGCCACAAATAGAGGCCCTATTATGTAGGGGATCAGAGTTCTGTCTGTGACAGTATCAGGACTATCCCTGTCCCATCCAGTGACTAACATACTCAGCTTTTGTTCATAGTCAGAGGTTAGCCAATGTCAGTTAGGACACCAGAGACGATGATTAAAAATCAGATGCCTCTGAGGTGCCTGCAGCCAGGGAGGGTGTCAGCAGGTGTGAGGGAGCCCAGGAGCTCACCTATCAGAAGCTGCATGAGCAACTGGAATCTATCGGAAGGCGCATCAGAAACTGTTTGGGGATGCTTGTTTTAAATGCAGATGTTGCAGCGCCACCTGATAACCCACGAACCTGGGAAGCCGCACTTCCATGACACCTCCCAGGTGACCTGATGCACTTTGAACTTTGAAGCTCTACTTTGAATCCCCCCAAGGCTTCCCTTTGAGGAGCTACCAGAGCCACGCTCCTCAAAGTCCCAGGACATCTACATGCCATTCCCAACTCCTTTCCTACTTTGGGACTCAGGGCTGTGGCAAGATTGCAACAGTTACCTCCCTGTCACCTGCCACCACATGGCCATGGAACTTTAGAGGCCTCAGAAGTCACCTATTCCTTCCTCAGACAATGGGACTGCCAGTCCTTTATGATTTGACTGTGTGCGTCCCTGGATGGCTTTCCCCAGTCATAGACAGCAGATCCTACATGATAGTAGCAGCATTAATAAATAGTAGCAGCTCACATTTATGAAACACTTAAAGTATAGCAGACATGTAGTAATGCGTGAGCTACTTTAATCCCCATAACATTTGAGGTAGGTACTGGCATTTGGAGAAGAAAAAACTGAAGCCCAGAGAGGTTCAGAAGTGTGACCAGGGTCACATAACTAAAGAAAGGAGAACCAGGATGGATCCTTTTTTTTTTTTTTTGAGAAATTTATTTGTTGAACAATCAAACAAGCTTCTAATGATATAATATAATATATATATATATATAAATTCTGAAAATTTACTCCCAAGAGTGCCCTCCAATTACCCACCCTTATCCCTCCCCACCTTCCCAATACATCTCTGCAAATGCCTTAGGTTGTATGACATTACACCTTATCCGGATTTAAAACATGATAATATACCTCTTTTCTCAATGGCCAGAGTCTAGCTCCAGCCTCCACAGATGAGTGAAGAGGGGTTATGCTTATTTCACTCAGCATAATTTCTTCCATAGCCCAGGACTGATCCTTGAGTGAGCTCCCTTACCTTCCCTCTAAACCAGAGCAATCCTCAACATCGTTCCCTGAAATTGTGAGTACATGTTAAAACAGGCACTGCAATAAGAATCATCCTCCTCCTCAACTCCAGCTATTCCTCCTCATTGCTTGATCAGGTTGAGTTTATCTTAGCTTTGCAAAGTGGAATGTGTGCCTTTTCTTTATTTGAATTCCTTAAAGGTTTGAGAAAATTCTGAGCCTTGTACCCACTTTCTGGATTTAGAAAGAGATCTTGCTTTCTTCTTGGCCTCTTCTCATGCATCTGCAATGGCTGCTACCCTTGCAAAATCCTGCTCTCTGCACAGTCCTTCCGGTCCCTAGGCCCCAGCTGCCCTCAGTCTCTCCTGATGCAGGCTGGAACAGGGCTCCGTGTCTGTCTGACCTGGCATTTTCCACCCATCACAATTGTCTCCCAGAAACAGCTTCCAAAAGAAGTATTGCTCTTTTTTCTCTGAATCACTGAAGGTATTTGGACATAATTGGGATATATGGTGGTTTCTCTCCAAATCTAGGCCACCAAGTTGGTAGCCAAGATTTGTCCTTACAAGGTTCATGCTTAGCTGATTGGAATCTGGCACTTTCCCCTCTGGTAGGGGATCTCAGTGGAATTCTTTTCAGAGGAAAGAAAATTTCATTGTTTCATTTGTTAAATATGCATTTTTAAAAGTTAGTATATATACATACTTTAAAACTTCAAGCAATTCAGAAAGATTTATGATGAGACACACCCCAACTGCTCCCCAGCCCCAGGTGGCTCTTGCAGGGACTCAAGAAATATTTGTTAATTAGCACTTTAACATTTCTATTTATCATCTCAAAATCCAGTGGCATAAAAATGAGAGCTTTTTTATCACTTATTTTATTCAACATCTACTTGTGTAGCATAGTAGTTATTGCTGAGTTGGGCGTAGGACAGAGACTAATTAAATATGGCCACCCACTTTGAAATAGCCTCGAAAGGCCAAGGGACTGAACATTAAAACAGAAATGTATATTGCCAGAAAGAAGGAAATAAGCAAAATAAAAGTCCAAGTGAGCATTTTTGGAGTCTGGGGGAAGATATAGCCAGGGGCTTGGTTGGGTAGTGAGAGGGGGAATGCTGGGCGTCAGCACTTCAGCCAAGACTTGAAGGATAATAGAGAAGAAAGGAGCAACTTCTTGCAGGTGGGAAAATTTCCTGGATATTGAGCAACAGTGTACTGGAGTCCAGACCAGGAAGAGCCAGATTCTATGGCCTTCATGTTGCAGGCCTGAGGAGCCATATTTCAAGGGACTTTGATTTTTTCATTTGTAGGATAGGGAAAATAACACTGGTCAGAATTGCATGAGGTAATATACATAGAACATTTGGCACAGGAGTCTCTGGCAGGGACCTGGGTTCCAGGAGGGCTATTTTGAGGGGTGCTTGGTGCCCTTCTCCTCAGGAAGATTCAGTCTGGGGCTTTGAAACATGCTGCATAGGTGTCCACTCATCCTGTTAGAATCCCTGATATATCTGCACGCACGAATATTTGGCAATGGAAGCTGGTTGGGAGAATGATCTATGCAGGAGTAATAGACTCATGAGCTTTCTGCCTTTAATCTGCATCTTCTTAATCTTCTTATCAGGAGAGCAGGTTCAGCCTCAAATCAGAGCCCCAGGTCTGTGTCTCTGTGAGTCAGACTCAGGCTACTTTATTCCTCCTTAGCGTGGTGTGGGGAAAGAGACCTTCCATTCCAGAGCTGGCAAATCCCTAAGATGACCTGGTCTGATCATTGATGTAACCACTGACCCAGCTCTAACCTTCCTCCTACAAGCTCACCTAGCATCTGCTCACATACCCGTTAGCATAGGATTCTCACCACCACATCAATCCGTCACAGAATCAGAGCAAATTGAGAGAAACCTTTCATATTGAGCTGAAATCTCTCCATCTTGGGAAGGGTTAATAAGATAATCACAAGACCCTTCTTGTCAGAGCATCCCCCTCCCTTACTCAGCCTAGAAGCATTATTTCCATTATCAAACGGTCAGCCATAGGGAATGAACTTTTAAAGACTTAAAGCAAGGTAGGTTAATTAAAATCTTTGATCAAAGCCTCATAAACAGCATAAAAGTTCTCTCTCTTAATTATCCTGGATGGTCTCACAAGCATTTAAAGCCAAAAGGAAGAAGATGAAGAGGCAGGGAGGTGGAGTGAGCAGTGAGGAGCTAGAGAGAGAATATTCCAGAAAGCAATGGCCACTAGTTAGAAGGTGCCACAATGGCATTGCCATTGGTTCCCCATGCCAGGGACTACCAGGGAAGCAGAGAAGTCCACCCTTGCTTAGCTTTTAATTACTCACAAGAAGAAAGACCCAGATGCTTCCACTGAGTAGGGCCCACGGGGAGATCAAGCATGGCAACATGAGGTTAAAAGGCCCCCAAGAGGAACAGGCAGGAAGGGCTGCAGAATCACAGAGCAGGAGCTCCCACCCCAGCCTGGCATGGCTGAGGAACACTTCCTGAAGAGTGACCTTGGACATGACAGATGTATTGGAGTTAGTGAAGTGGCAGTCATGAACAAGTGCTAGACAGAGTGGAGATATCTGGAGGTGAGGAGGCTTTGGGGTCTGCAGGAGTGGAGGTAGAGTCCAGGAGGGTAGTGGTGAAAGATGAGGCCAGAAGATAGCGGATCACAAAGACAGTTTGCAAGGGAAATCCTTTGGAGGTTTGGGTAGTTTAGAAAGGCCAGTCTTGCTGCTGTGTGGGGAGGGCACTGGGGGACAGGAAGCCCATGTTGTACGTGTTCACTGTCCAGGTGAGAGAAGGTGCTGCCCAGTCTCAGGTAACATCTGGAGAAAGGGTGATGGGGAGAAGCAGGTGGATCCAAGACAGAAGAGGCGGGATGATGAGCAGGCTCCCTGATTCAGTGTCTAGGCGGGTGGTGATGATGCTGAGTTGGTGACATCAGAGGGAAAGCAGGTGGAGGGCTGCTGAAGTGTATGGGTTTAGATCTGGACCCTTTGAGTGTGATGGGTGGACGATCAAGGCAAACCTCACTTCTTTCACCCACCCACCCTCAATGAAATCGCTCAATGATTTCCCACATCTCTTAGGATAAGGTCCACAATGCTCAGGACGGCCTTCTAGGTCCTGCTTGACCAGCCCAGGGCTCTCTCTGCAGCTTCATGTCATATACTCTCTTCCTTGCCAACCACTCTCGCCAGTCACCAGAACCCCTGCCAATCCACAAGCGTCTCAGGCTCCCTCCTACCTCAGGGCACTTGTGCATTCTGTTCTGTGTCTGAAATGCCCCTTCTCTTGCCCTCCCCTTCATTCCATTCACAGGGAAGGCTTCTCTCACTCCAGCCCACTTAGGACTAGAGAACTGGGTTAGCATGCAGACTGGCCCTACTCCACTGCAGGCCCAGGTCCTGATTCAGCAGCTCCAGCAGAGGGCCTGGTATCTGCATTTGAGCAAGCATCCCACAGGGTTCTAAGCATATGGTCCAAGGACCAAGATCTGAGAAGCCGGCATTGCAATACCCGATGTCACCCGACAGAAGTAATATATGATGGCACCAGAGGGTCTCTGAGAAGCCTTCCTGCACCTCCCTTTCCACATCCTCTGTTCCATTATTAATTTACATGCATGTAAATTAATAGAATAATATTGTGGCCATTACAATCATAACTTTTGATGTGGAAAATTCATGCTTTTGCATTCTGTTATTAAATTTAAATGAGCACATCCTGAGAAAAATCCTGTTTATACCAATTTTTAATAATATGCAACCCAAATAAATACAATATACTTTCTATGCAATTGCAATTTCAAGGGAATATTCTGGCCCTCCTCCCACCCAGGTTGTTCCTCTTAAGACTGCATACAGAAATTGCAGTGTGAAGACGTTGGAATTTCCCTACGCCCCATGCTCCAGGAAAATCACCCCTTACCCCCCTGGGTTTTTTCTGTGTTCGGGGAAACGTGACTGCCAAGAACCACGCTTTCCCAGGAGACTTGAAGATGAGACCCCTCTGTTTGCCAAGACAAAACCAGACACAGACCCTCCTAATTCCTTCTCTTTGTCTCATAAATGACTCGCTGAATTGTTTGTCTTCCTGAAACTAAGCAGACACAGATAAACATTTCCTGTTTGGCTAACCAGAGGAGACTTCCCCGGATTACAAAAACAACCCCAACCATAAAAGCACCCCACCTATAACTTGGCTACACCTCCTTATAAAAGTCTAAGGCAAAATCACCCTGTGGAGACACCGATCTTCGGATCTGGAGTGCTCTCCTTATTGCATAAATCAAATACAGTGCTTTATGTGTTTGGTTTTCCGTTTAACAGGCACCACCATAGATAGGATCAACATGTTGGGAAGATGACTGACCACCAAGGTCAGAACGGAATGGGAGGGACAAGGTCACATCGAGACTTCCAATCAGACCATCAGTCATCACCCAGAGACAGTGGGGGAAGAGGAGGTGCGGTTTCCTGTGTGCAAGAGCCGGAAGCTATGGGACAGGACGGCACAGCAGGGAATCACAGAAAGCTAGGGGGACCCAGGGCCAGAAAGGCAGGCGCCAAGGTCCAGAGTCCCTCCAGGCAGGTCCATTCCTAAGCACTCTGCAGCTAGGGCAGGAGCTGGGTGGCTGCTCCCTTTGCAGCCACAGTTTTAAGGGGAAAAAAAAGCTTTTCTGAATCTCCACCATCTTGCCTGGATCTTTTATTGCATCTGAACCTAGGAAACCATAGCCACGAAGTTATGGTTTTGGGTGAGTGATATTTCCAAGGCTTTGTTCATACTGCCTCCCCCACCTCAGATAGGCTTTCCCCTTCTCTATAGGTCCTGTTCACTCTTCAAAGACTGATTTCAAATGCCACCTCTTCCAGGGAGCCCGACTGGCTGTTTCCCCAGGTGAAACCTAAAATCTAGAAGGTGCTCTTGCTCTGGTACTCAGCTCTACAGCTGCTCTGCCATCGTGCCTTGCCAGCTTCAGTAGTCCTGTGAAGCCGCCTCAAAAAGTGGGAAACAACCATCTCGGAACCAGGATGTGAGTTTAAATTTCAATTTAACTTCTGCACCCTGTGGCTTTGAGCAAGCTGCTCAGTTCCCACAGAGCCTGTTTCCTTGTCTGTGGAATGGGAATAACAGTCTGCAGGAACCACCCAGGGATCTTGTTAGGCTGCAGATTCAGATTCAGTGGTCAGGGGTGAGCCTGACGTTCTGTCTTTCTAACAAGATCTCAGGCGATGTCGTTGGCCCTGGTGCTGGACCACACTTGCAAAGCCAGACATCATACACTTAGTTCCTAGAGGGATGCAGAGAGTGTTTTAAAGGGTCAGCTTCTATGAAAAGCTAAATAAATGAGAGGCTTTATTCATCATGATCTCTATCACCAATGCCTGACACGCAGTAGGTGCTGGGAATAATGGTAGCTATTACCTCCTCTGCGACCTGATCAGTGTCCTGAGGACAGGATGTGTACCTGAAATGCCTTGCACGTGGAAAGTCAAACTCTGCAGCTCTTAAAGAAAGAACCAAGCCATTTCTATCAAGCTCTGGGGAGTAGTCCTTCTCTCCTGTGTTCTGAGCATACATGCAGAAAATTATGGCCTAACAGGGTGGTCACTGCCCCCTGCCTGTCCCACCCTGCCCGGTCCTCCTGCAGGAAGAGTGTGGCCTCCATCCTCAAGAGCCAATCTCAGATGGAAATGAACTCCCTGCCTCAGCGCATCTGTACACTGAGGAAAACAGTTGGCTTCATAACCTTGGGGGCGGAAGGCAAGTAAAGGAGTCTGGAGAGATTTATCAGAGACCTCAGGAAGCTGTAAAACATATGTTGCAACATATTGATCCTTGACAAACTCCAACAGCAGAGGAAACCCCTTCCCTTCCACCCTGACTAATGAGGACCTGGGGGCAGCGTCCTCCTCCCCACTCACCCTAGGAGGTTCCATCTGCAGAGTCTCCATCTCCAGCCTGTCCAACTCATCCGAGAGCCTTTTCTGCCTCCAAGGCCACCAAGATGCAGGTGTGCAGCCCAGGCGCTTCTCAAGGGCACAGTCCAGTTTGCCCCCCAGGTGCCCGGAGCCCTTCAGTCTTCAAGAGCCTTGAGAAGAGGCCCATCGCCCTGGGGATGAGGAAGGCAGTCACAGTCTGGAACAATACTTCTCCACCCTTCTTATCCATTAGAACCACCTGGGGACCCTTTTTAACAATATGAAAATGTGCAGGACCTGCCCTCAGGAGTTCTGAATTCTGGGGCACTGCCTATGAATCAGGGTTTTTAAAGCTCCCATGTAACTCTTATGAGCATCCTAGGATGAGAACAAACTGGCATACGGGGGGGGACTTATTACTCAGATTTAACTTTGAATTTTAAAAGATCTTCATATATAATAATTGAAGTATTTTTGATTTGCAATAGAGTTTGTTTTGTTTTGTTTTTAGGAAATGTCACTGTAAATCAAATCCTAAAGGGCCAAGATCACAGAGTTGGAAGGATGTTGGACACAGGTTAAGAGCAGTTTTTCCAATCAGAAGGAAATTAAATTCTCTTTGGAGAAGAGAGCCAGTAGGAAGATCAAGCAATGTATGCACAGGGGAATATCTCCTGCCCCCAGATAAGGACGAGAGAAGGGTCTTGTGTCTCCCGACTACAGCACCAGCAGCCACCTGGAAGACTAAATGACATCAGTAGAAGAGAAGTGGTGGAAGAGGAGTCAATGTGGAGGGCAGGGAGCCTGATGGGCCAGCTCGGGCCTGGAAGGACATCCTGTATGGTTCAGACACCTGGCCCTGGCCTGACACCTAAAGGCTGTTATCAACCGAATTGGTTCCAGCTGTGATGGGATCTGAACAGCAGGTGGCGCCAACAGCAGGGAGTGCCCCAGGTGCCACCCAAAGACCAAGGCACAAAAAGACCAGAGGGATGAGAGCCAGAGCAGGAGGAAGGCTGTGTTCACCCAGAAGTCACTGAGCAGGAAGTTACAGTGAATTAAAAGTGGGTTTTCCAGAGAGGCAAGGGTCAAATGTTTTCCCTCATTTGTAGAGGCTTGAGCAAAACCCAGGCTTGGGTGAAAGGTTGTCAAACTCATGTGTTAGACCCAGCAAAGGCGTAGCAACACATGATCAAGGTGAACCATAGATAGGTAGAGGAGGGAGAGGGGAAGGGAGAGGAGAGGGAGGGGGAGGGGAGAGGGAGGGAGGATGAGGAGGGATCTGGGGAGACAATCAACAATGCAGCGTACTGTTTATCCAACCCCTGTTGGAGAATCCAAATAATGCCTATGCAATCATTTAATTCTGGAAAATTCACAATCTAAACATTTATATTGGTTGTAGGGATAGAATATAGACGAATCAAAAGACTGGGGTGTAGGCGATGTGGGAGTAGCTCTGGTTTAGCAGCAAATGCATGTCATGTTGTTACTTTATATGCATGTATGATTGTACAATACCTCAACTCCTTAATAAAAAAATTTAAAAAGCGGGATTGTTTCTGCTGAGTTGGAAATGGGGTAAATTCAGGAGTGAGTTAACCTTAGTTATAAAAAATGAAGACAGTTACATTTCTGCAAATCCAAGCGTAACTATAAATCTTATACCCACTGTGAGGTCTGTTCAGAAAAGAAGAAATATATATGGCCAAGGAATAGGAAGAGATGCTCAACCTCAGCAATAATCCAGGAAACACAAATCAAAACCCTAGCAATACTCCATTTGGGCCTTTCAGATGTGAGGCATTTTAAAATCTAATACTCATCTCGGTGAAGTTAAAGAAGCCAGTCTCTGATATATTGGTGATGAAATGCATGTAATCTTTCTTAGGAGTAGTTGGGTGATGAAAATTAAAAGAATTATAACAAGCACACTTTGGTGCAGTAGTTTTAGGTATGTACTTTAAGAAAATAATTAAGTATTAGAAAAAGCTTTGAGAATAGGGTTGTTTGTGAGAGCTTTCTTGCAGTCCTGAAAAATAATTTTACATATTAATATAAATACAAATACAAATGGTTTCAGAAAAAGATATAAGATAGCTAAATGAGAAAACAGATTAAGGCTTATTGATTCCCAATCATTGTATGCATATATATAGATATAATTCACATACATGAAATAACAGGAGGATCTATCTCTGTGATATTAACAATGGTTTTCCTGAGGTAATAGCATTGCAACTCTTTTTCTTAAACTATAGTTTGTAATCTTTCTATGGCAAACTTATTTATGATTTAAGAAAGTTAAAGTTGGCAAACTGAACGCAGCAGTTAGTTCTGCTCTTTCTCACACTCCACTAAAACAAGAATTATCTTTTAAGGGATAAACCCATAGGTTTATTAAAAAATAAAGCAAAAAATGTTAATTCTAATGAAAGTTTGGAAACTGGGAAACAGTTGGAGGAGAAGTTGGAAGGGTTGTAACTAAGAAATCTGGTGCTCAGACAAAAGTTAGGAAGGCCAAGAAGCAACCTGGCTTACATCACTACCATGGTCCCCTAGAAATGGAGATTCAAGTTCAAGAAAAATAAGGTCATGGTTTAAAATCTATTTAAGAAATGGCTAGCTGTCAAGACCCTTTCCTCACCCCTTCAGAGGACTGAAGTTTTAGTCTCTGAATGTTCTATTCTCTGCGGAAATTAAAAATGGAGAGACTGGAGAACTCCAAGAACAATGGACAGCAGAGGGGGTTAGTAAAAGCTTACACCCTCAGTGTTGAACCTCACTCACCTGCCTCCTTCCCTCCCTCAGCTCCCAGAAGGCCAAGCGAGGCATGGAAAGATCTTCTCTAGATCAACTGTTTTTCACACAAGGAAAAACCTAAAGATACCAACATTGAGGGTTCCCAGAGACCACCTACAGTGAAGGTCTAATCTGCAAGCTCCAACCTTAGGCACAGCCTCCAAGCCACCTTCTAGAGGAGCCTCAATTCTTCCCTTAGACATATGAGAAAAAAGTGGATGTGAAAGACGGGAACGGAAACAAACAGGAGCTGAAGAGCAACTTGGAGGAATCAGAGCCCATGCAGAGAAGAGAGTTATCAATCACAGTGTGGAGGATAAGATTGCTGTCAAAAAAGGAATGGAACAATAAAAACAACAGCTCTTGAGATTGTTCAGAAATGAGAAATTCCATAGAAAACTGGAAGATAAAGTAGAGAGAAATCTTCAAGAAAAAGGAGATGGGTAAAGTGGGAGGACAAGATCCAATATATTAGAGGACTCGTCCAGAAGATCTAACATGCAAACAATAGTTCAGGAAAACAGGAGCAAGAGATAAAAAGGAGAACATTGTGAATGGAAAAATTCAAAATGAATTGTTGAAACTGGAGGGTTCACGATGAAAAAAAAAAAAAGATGATTTCCAACCTACAAGTCTTCACCCAGCCAAGCTATTATCTATGTGTAAAGGTCAAATAAAGATATTTTCAGATGAGCAAGATATCAAAAAATCTACCATCCGTACATCATTTCTTGTGAAAACACTGGAGATGCATCCAATGAAGGGTTCAACAGAGGAAGAGAAATGTGGGATAGAAGACACAGGAGAATCAACCCAGGAAAGAGGAAAAGAGTATCTCAGTGGTGAGGTGGACAACCAGGCAGCATACTGAAAATCACAACTCAGACAGTGGCTGATCAGCGATTTCTTCAGGAAAATGAAAACCACTAAACACCTCTGGGAAAATTTTCAACAACAGGCAGAGTGTTAGTGATGAGTCCCATAGAAAACCAGTGAAATAAAAAGCCGAAGACAATTGTTGACTACATGGAAGACAAAAATTTGAGCAATCATAGCACATAGGAAAACTAACCATAGGATGCATCATGGTGCTTACATAGAGATCATATTGCAAGCATTGCAGAGTGCGTTAGCTTTCCATCGCTGTAACAAACACCTCTGAGATAATCAACTTAGAGAAAGGGTTCATGTTGGCTCGCAATTTTGGACGTTTCAGTCCGTGATGGGTTGGGGCACTCAGCACGTCATGGCAGACGCACCTTATGGGAGCATGTGGAAGAGCAATAACGCTCACCTCATGGATAAGAAGCAAACTGGGGTCCCACCATCCCCTTCAAGGGCACGCCTTCAGCAACCTGAAGAACTCCAACTAGACCCCACCTCCTAAGACTCCATCACCTCCCAATAGTATAGAGCTGGGGTCCACACCTCGAACACATGAACCTTTAGGGACTTTCCAGAGCCAAACTACAGCACAGAAGGATCTCACCCAAATCATCACAATCTGTTGGTAGGAGAAGGGGAGTGGGGGAAATGAAAGAGCTAAATCTGAATCATCACGGTAGGAACACAGTAGTCAGTGCTCAGAATGGAAAAATAAAGAAGTAGCTACATGCTCATTATTTAAAGAGAAGAGGAAGCTACCAAGAGCAGGCAAAGAGTTGAAAGCTGTCGCCTTAGAATGGAAAAAAAAGGAAGGGCTGTTTCTTTCTTTTCTTTTGTTTTCTTTTTTTTTAAGAGAGAAGGACAAACAGAGAATCAATTTTATGTATTTTTTGGTCTGGCTTTTGTTTCTCTGACACTTAGTTGTGTATGTGGTGGTGGGGTTCGAACCCAGGTCATCATGCATGTCAGGCAAGCGGTCCAACTGCTGAGCCACCCCTGCAGCCCCAAAAGGGCTGTTTCTAATAGCAAGTCTCATAGACTTATTGGGCTCTTTGATTTATGTATATATGTAACTTGGATAAAAATAAAAGCAAATGACACCTTTAGTAACTTGGGCAACTGAAGGAAAGGATTTCTGAAGTCGCTCTCAAGCTATGACAATGTATGACTTACAGTGAGTTTTCTTGAACTCTGAGGTCTTTTGGCATCACTTGGTAATTGTGAGCTGACTCCCTTAAGTCAGCAAATAAATCAGATTCTCATTTCCTCCTTGTATTTAGTTTGGGTACATCTTGGCACGACATTGCCCCTGAGCCCTGTGATTCAGCTGTGAAGCACAGCACTAATGAGATTCAGGTGCAGATCACCCCCCGGAAACCCCCAGCCTTCAGGAGTGGCTTGTGCCCCTGCTGGGACCTCGGGGACTCTCCTGCCTGCTCCTCCAGCAGCCCCTCTGCATCTTCATGGGGCTGCTGTGCGCCTTCCTGAGCTGGTGCAGCTCTCCCTCCAGCACGCACCAGCCTTGTCTCCGCCACCTGTTCCCCACCAGCATCATATTAGCGCCCACTTCACATCCACACTGAGTGCTGGAGGCCATGGCCGTGGGCTGAGTCACTGCCTGGAAAATGCTCAGCAGCTTCCAACCAGGGAGCAGGTGGCACCAGCATGGTGACCCCACAAATGCAGCAGCAAGGGTTTGCTCCTCTGTGGAGCTAGCATTTATCATTCTTAAAATAAAGTGGTGCCATGTGGCATTAATTCAGGAGGAGAAGCTGCAAATTCCAGGCCCTTTCGAAGGCTTGTTTTCACAATGAATTAATGGGCCTTAATTTAACACTGCATCAACAAACCAGGCTGCTGAAAGAATTCCAAGTAGCTGCTTTCTGCACTGGTCCGGGCCCTCCACTGCCACCAGGGCAACCTTGTGCATCACTGTGTTGAGGCTAACGTTTACCGAGCGCCTACTATGTGTCAAGCACCACGCTAAACCCTTCGTGTGTGTTATTTCACCTAATCTTCACAAAAAGCCTTTGAGGTAGACACCGTTGCAACTATTTTACAGAGGAGAAAAGCTTAACAAAACTGGAGGTGCTTAGGATCACGTGGGTGGGGAGTGGTGGAATCAAAATATGAACTGTGTGTTGGTAAAAGTCCCCAGAACTTGGGGATCCAGGTGCCCTAAATTCACCATGTGTGAACAAGTATTTTCTTTTTGGTTGGCATAGATCATTTAAAACAAATGAGGGGGTTGGAGCGATGGCTCAGCGATTACGGCATTTGCCCGGCATGCACAAGGATGCGGGTTCGAACCCCAGCACCACATACACAACAAAGTGTGGGAGCAATGAAGTCCACATGAAAAACTAAATAAAATTGATTCTCTTTCTCTCTTTCTCACTGTCCCTCTCTTTCTTTAAAAATAAATAAATAAATAAAGTAAATGAGACTAGGCTGAGGACATGACTCAGTGGTAGAGTGCTTGCCTTGCATGCTTAAGGCCTTGGGTTCAATCAGCCCTGCAAAAAATGTAGACTTTATTTTTTGTAGTGCTGGGGATTGAATTCAATTGTCCTTCTTATGGAATACCTAAAAAACTTAAATTGAGCAACAAATATACCACTTATGGTAACTCAACTCCAAGATAAATATTTATGTTTTTAGAGTTTTATTCTTCTGAGAAAAAGATAATAGTAATAATATTTTATTAATATTAATAACATTATTAATAGTAATGATATTGCATATTAATATAATTATATCATTAATAGTATTATTGATAATAAATTACATAATACGTTCTAGGCTATAATTTCCAACTTATTTTAATGCATCTGTGTCAATTCCATTGGAATATTCACAGAATTGAAAACTTGGAACTTAATGGGTTAAATGCTCTGTTTGAAATATTAAAAAAAAAATAGCCAGGCATAGTGGTGCATGCCTGTAGTTCAGCAACTAGGGAAACTGAGGCAGGAGGATCACAAGTTTGAGGCCAGCCTCAACAACTTAGCAAGACCCTATCTCAAAATTTAAAAAGGCTAGGGATGTAAGTCAGTGGTAGAGCACCCCTGGGTTCAATCCTGAGTACAGAAAAACTAAATATAATTTCAAAAGATTTCTGGGCTAGTTCCACCTGAATGGCCCTACCACATGAATCCTGGCTATTCTCACAGAGAGTTCAAATCAGTCCCAAGACCAGCTCTCTGGGACAGCTTTGGCTCTGACCTTGCCAAGGATCTCCAGCAGGGTTGCCATGCCACTTGACTAGAAAGGTAACCTCACTCACTCAGCACCCTCCAGGCTGCTAGTGCCCTCTTCTTCTCCCTCCTGCCAGGAAGGGTGAGAAGCTGGGACCCTTTACTCCCCATGGGCTAGGGACTCCTTACCTTTCCTTCATGCTAGATTTGGGCAGATTGGAGGGAAGTTTGTCCAGACTATTTCTCATGCCGAGACACATTGAAGCTGTTCTTAGTTCCAGCTCAGAACTAGAAATCTGGGTTGTTAATAGCTGAATACTCTCAGAACCTGTATTCTTGGCCCCTGCTAGCTGCTTCCTCTTTTCCCCTGACCAAGAATCTGAGTTCATTTAGCCACAAATTTTTCAGCATTTTCCATGCAGTGGACCCTCTTTGAGACCATGGGATCACAGAGATGAATCAGGCACAGCTCTTCCCTCCACACAAGTTCACAGCCAGTGGGAGAGCCAGACACACACTCCACCCCACCTCCAGTAGAAGCTGAATGGTGATCAATGCCCTAGAGGCACAACAGAGGGCATTGGAGAAGAGGACAGTGGGTCCCCTGTGGGTTAGTCCTGGTGTCAGAGTAAAACTGACATGTAAAAGATGAGTAGGACATCCACCAGACAGGGATGAGGGCAGAGGGCACACTCAAGGAAAGGACAACAGGAGGTAAGGCTGGGAGTCCTGAATGTGCCCTGATTCCCGCAGAGAAAAAGAGAAATGGTCTGCAGAGGGGGAATACAGAGTTCAAAGGGCAGAGAAGAGGAAGATGAGAGGTGAAGCCCTAAGGAGGTTCAGGAGGGAAAGAGATGTGAATGCTCCATAAAGAATTTGGGACATTGTGCTCCAGGTATAGGGGGCCATCCATGCTGCCGACCAGGACAGAAGCAAGGTCTCGTCCCTTTAGAAAGAGCCAACTGTGTCATTGTGGAGGATGGATTATAGGGCAAGAGAGTGGATGTAGAAAAAATATCTGGAAATCAGCAAATAACTTCAGGTCACATCTTTTTAGTCTTGAATGGAAATTCCATGTTTTGTACTGTATGTTTTCTACTTTCCCCTCAAAGGGCAACTGAAAGCTCTAGGTGATCACAGAGAATGCTCTGAACCCTCTTTGGAAAAGTAACTGTAACATTCAGTCTTACTGTGAAAAAACCTGATAAGGTTGTGATTTGTATTTATGGTATTTTTTTAAACAAAGAGATTCAAGTTCAAGATGGGAGGTTGAATATTCATATGTACCTCCCCTTCCTGCCAAATCACATTAAAATGACAGAAGAAAAATAAATACAAGAATAAGCTCATAGCTGCATGAAAAACAAGGAGAGATTCTACTGTTAAAAGTTAGTAATTGTCAACAAACAGCAAAGAACTAAAATATAGGTTGAAAAAACTTTCAGAAGAATGTGCAGATAACAGTGGAATATATTAACATACATATTTTTCTTATAAATTATCAAGCACGCCTCCCAAAAAAGATAGAGCTCAATTATAATTAACAAATATGATTCCATAGATACACAAAGAAGCTCTTCATAACCTACAAACAAGGTATTGTGTATTTACAAAGACTGCCAGGATAAGACTATAAAGAAAACTTCAGAGGAGCCCAGTGGTTCTTACTTGTAATCCCAGTGACTCAGCAGGCTAAGGCAGGATGGCCACAAATTTAAGGCCAGCCTCAGCAAGACTCTGTCCCAAAATAAAAAACAAAAAGGACTGGGGATGTGGTTCCAAGGTAGAACCAGGTGCCACTAGGTTCAAAAAAAAAAGAAAGAAAGAAAGAAAGAGTAAAAGAAAAGTTAATAAATTCCAAAATATAGAATGTTATTTCAGTCAGCTTTTTCACTGTTATGATTAAAAGACCTGACAAGAACAATTAGAAGAAGAAAAGTTTGTTTTGGAGCGCTGGTTTCAGAAGCCTTAGTCCATAGAAGGCTGGCTCCATTTCTTGGGGCTTGGGGTGAGGCAGAGCATCATGGCAGGAGAGTATGGTGGAGGAAAGCAGCTCACCATACTACAATCAGGGAAGAGAGAGAGAGAGAGAGATTCCACTTGCCAAATACAAAATGTATACCCCACATACGTGCCTCCCAATGACCCACCTCCTCCAGCCATACCCTACATGCCTTCAATTACCACCCAGTTAATTCCTATCAGGGGATTAATGCACTGATTGGGTTATGGCTCTCAAAACCCAATCATTTCACCCCTAAGCCTTCTTGCACTGTATCACACATGAGATTTTGGGAAACACTTCACATTTAAACCATAACAGATGTTAATAAAGTATATTCTCTGACTACAATATGATAAAACTAGAAATATTTAACAAAGCAATAATATCAAAAACTCATCATCAAAAACTTCAAAAGCACTGTCCAAAAGTAACTAAACATCAAAATTACAGATCATTTAAAAATTAAATACACAAAGATCACTATATATAAAATCCCATAGGATAAAAACCAAAGCCCAAACTAAAGAAAATTTAATCACCTGAAATACTATTATTTTTTTCTTAAAGAATTGAAAATTGATCAACCAAGCTTCTGATTCAATAAGTCAGATAATAAACTATGAAACTTTTTAAAGGTAGAATGAAATATTCAATTTTTGTAGTTTAAAGCACGTTACTATACATTAAAACTTTTTTTGAAAATTCTATCAGGCTAAACAAGCTAAAAACTAGCTATTTTGAAATTTTAATAAAATATATGAATTTCTAGCTAACCTGAAAAAAATAAAAGAACACACAAGTACTCAACATTTTTAAGAAGTTATTAGAGCTATAAAAATTTAAGGTTACTGGAGAATACTAACTACAAGGCTGCCAATAAATTTGAAATAATGATTTTCCTAGAAAATCAATATCTCAAATTTGACTTAGGGTGAGGCAAGAATCGGAGACCTTCAGAGAAGCATAGAAACTGATTAAATTGTCAAATAAGCATCCCATGATGGCACCAAAGTCAAAGGGCTTTACAGGGAATGCCTACTGAACACTAAGGACAGCATGCAACTCATGCCGTTTAAAGTGTTACACAGCACAGGAAAATGTGGAAAGCCTCTCCGATCACTCAAAGAGGTAAGCAAAATCCTGAAAACAACAGCTTGTAAGCCTGCCGTGCATGCCTGTGCACATATACACCAAGAATCTATCAACCAATTGTGAATACTGATGCAGCAATTCCAAATAAAACACCAGCAAATTAAATTTAGTTGTGTGTTAAAAGAAGACTTCAGCATGTACAACAAGGATTTATTCTATCAATACAAGAATTATTCACCACCAGTTAAAACATTAACATAATTTACTATAACAGTTTGCAAAAAACATCAACTGTGGGACTTCTGATTCCAGAGAAATGGAATAGACATATTTTGACTGATTCCTCCTGTCAAGCACAACTAAAGTACCTGGGCATTATATATGTAAATAGTCATAAGAAGACTCAGAAAGGTGAAGAAATGAAGACAGACTTGGGACCTCAAGACCCCCAGAGCGACATGGTGAATTCCCTGGGTTATCCTTTGATCTCATGTCTTCTAGACTAAGAGCTGAAGAAGTCAACCACCTAAACACCAGTAGTTCCAACAAAAAGACTCCATCAAAGGCTGCTCCCTCAACCCCAAAGGCCAGGGAAGAGATATCCCAACAAGCCAGAGAACTCTCAGATAATAACTACTCCAACAAAACAAAACACCACGTCAAAATACTGCAGCCTCTAGCCCCATACATTCCCACTCCATCAGACAGTCATAAAATTCCTCTCCACCATGGGATAGTGCCAGAAGAAACCTAGTACTACCACCAGAAACATTAAGGACATACACTCCTGTGACGTTACCAGAATCTACATGGGGATCACCAATGAGGCATTCCCACCCTCCTGCACACACATAGCCAGGCAAATACCATTGGAAACCTAGTAAGAAATGAGGACTCCCACTCTATCCCACCCTCCACAAATGAAGAGCTCCACCAACTCTGGCATTAGCAGAAGTTACATATGGAATCTGGAATTCTATCCCCACCTAGCAGTAGCAAGGAACGGTTCCCCACCCCTGATGGAGTGGCATCAGAGGAATCCAGATAAAACAGAAAGTTTAAATAAGATCCAGAGTCTCCACTATAGTTTAAATTTATCCTCCAAAAAGCATATGTTGGAAGTTTATCTGCGGTACATGAGTGTTGGGCAGTGGGGCCTAATGAGAGGTGATTAGGCCATGAAGGTGGGACGCATTGGAATGATGCCATTGTAGCAGGAATGGTTTATTATAAAAGGGGGGTTGGCTCCCTATTTCTCCCTTTCTTTCTCCACTGCCCCCTCCTTGGCCTTCCGTCTTCTGCCATGGAAAAGCCCTCATCAGATACAGGTCTTTGATCTTGGGCTTCCAACCTCCAGAAATGTGAGAACACAA
Source organism: Aplodontia rufa (assembly GCA_004027875.1). Taxonomy (NCBI): domain Eukaryota; kingdom Metazoa; phylum Chordata; class Mammalia; order Rodentia; family Aplodontiidae; genus Aplodontia; species Aplodontia rufa. The sequence goes on along the minus strand of PVKS010015598.1, from coordinate 6,323 downwards.
ATGTCTGTCCACTATAGATTACCCACTCTGTGCTATTCTGTTACAGAAGTACAAGACGAACTAAAGCAGTCTTATAACATAATATCCACATAGTCCAGGAATCCATCAAAAATTCTCATTTGTTAAGAAGTAGGACAACCTAAAAATAAATGGGGGAAAAAAGGGAATCAATTCTTATGGGTTGGATTATGTCCATCCCAAAAGACAGGCTGAAATTCTAACCCCAGATACCTCAGAATGTGACCTTATTTGGAAATAGGATATTTTCAGATGAGGTCATATAGGAGTTATCCAATGTGACTGGTTTCCTTACTTAAAAAGAAGGAAAAAGAGAAGGGAAAGAGAAAGGAGGAAGAGGAAAGAGAAGAGGAAAAGGAGGAGAAGGAGGGGGAAGAAGAGGAAAAGGGGAATCCAAGATGGCAGATTAGAGGATGGCTGCATTCCTAGTTCCTCCATGGCTAGTGATTCAAGTGCTGGGATTACTGCTTCTCTCAGCAAGGTGGGTGAAAGGTTTCACTTTCAATATTGGATATTCAGCATCTTAAATTCTTTTTTCTCCACATTTTTATTGGTGCATTATAGGTGTACAGATTGATGGTATCTGTTGTTACATATGCATGCATGCACACAATATAACAATAAAATTTGGCCAATGTCCCACCCCCAAGCACTCCTCCCTCCCTCCTCCTGTCCCCTGGTCCCTTTATTCTACTGATCTCTCTTTGAAATTTTTTACTATTGTTTCCATGTTTATTGATTGTATGGGAATTATTTAGCATCCTGGAAGTACAAAATATAGTTTTTTTTTCCTTCCCCACTTTACCCTTTCTTCCCTCCTTCCCTTCTTCAGTTCTCTCTTTCTCCTCCCTCTATTTCACTAGACTTCCTTTAGCTCTTCTATTAATTTGTATTTGAATGGCTCTGTATGTAATCCTATCCCTTCCTCCCCTTTCCTTTATTTTACTCTAGCTTCCACAAATGAGAGAAAACGTTTGACCACTGAGTTTCTGAATTTGGCTAATTTCACTTCACATGATATTCTTCATTTCTATCCATTTACCAGAAAGTGTCATAATTTCATTCTTTCTAGTAGCTGAGTAGACTCCATTGTTTATGTGTGTGTGTGTGTGTGTGTGTGTGTGTGTGTGTGTGTGGATTTCTTAATCCACTCATCTAGGGATCTTTTCAAGAAATCTCCATACTGCTTTCCAGAGTGGTTGTTCTAGTCTGCAGTCCCACCAACAATGGAGAAGTGTTCCTCTCTCCCCACAGCCTCGCCAGCATTGTTCTCGTGACCCTGATCCTTGTTATTTTAACTAGAATGACATGAAATCTTAAGGTAGTTTTGATTTGCATTTCCCTTATTGCGAGAGATGTTGAACATTTTTTCTTATATTTATTAGCTTTTTGTGTTTTGAGAAGTTTCTGTTAAGTTCTTTAGCCCATTTGTTGATTGGGGTTTGTTTTGTTTTGTTTTTTGATGTTAAGTTTTTTTAGTTCTTTGTATATTCTGGATATTGGTCCCCTATCAGAGGGGTAACTGGGTAAGATTTTCTTCCATTCTGTAGGCTCCTTTTTTTGCTATATTAACCATTTCCTTAGCTGAGCAGAGGTTTTGAGTTTAATATGACATTCCACTTATTGATTATTAGTTCTATTTTTTGGTGTTTTGGGGTCTTGTTAAGGAAGTCAGTGCCAGCTCCTAATATGATGGAGTGTTGACCCTATGTTTTCTTCTATTGGTTGTAAGATTTCTGGTCTAATTTCTAAGTCTTTGATATATTTTGATCTGAGTTTTCTGCAGGGTGAAAGATAAGGATCTAATTCATTTTTCTACTTAGAGCTATCCAGTTTTCCCAGCACCATTTGTTGAAAAGGCTGTCCTTTCTCTAAGATATATTTTTAGCACCTTTCCCAAATATGGGACAGCTATAGGTTTGTGTGCTGTCTCTCGTGTCTTCTATTCTATTCCATTGGACTTCATGTCTATCTCAATACCAATAAAATGCTGTTTTTGCTACTACAGCTCTGTGGTATAATTTCAGATCAGGTATTGTGATGCTTCCTGGTTCAGTTTTCCTGCTTAGTATTGATTTGGCTATTCTGGGTCTCTTATTTTTTTAAATGAATTTAAGAATTGTTTTTTCTAATTCTGTGAAGAATTTCATTGGTATTTTGATATGGAATGCATTAAATCTGTATAGCATTTTTGGTAGTATAGCCATTTTGACAATATTGATTTTGCCTATCCAAGAATACGAGATGTCTTTTCTTCTCCTCTAAGGGCTTCTTCAATATCTTTCCTCAGTGTTCTACAGTTTTCATTGCAGAGCTCTTTCACCTCTTTGGTTAGATTAATTCCCAAGGTTTTTGTTGTTGTTGTTGTTGTTTGTTTGTTTGTTATGAGGGGGTTCTTTTTTTGAATTATGAATGAGATAATTTTCCTGATTTCTTCCTCAGCTGATTCACTGTTGTAATGCAAGAAAGTTATTAATTTGTGGGTGTTGATCTTATTTCCTGCAACTTTGCAAAATTCATTTATAAGTTCTAGAAGTCTTCTGGTGATGTTTTTGGATTTTCTACTTATAGGATCATATCATCAGCAAACAGAGATAGTTTGACTTCTTTTCCAATTTGTATCCCTTTGATTTCCTTTTCTTGCCTGATTGCTCTGACTAACATCTGAAGGACTATATTGAACAGAAACGGTGAGAGTAGACAGCCTTGACTTTTTCCTGAATTTATTGGAAATGCTTTCAGTTTTTCTCCATTTAGTATGATGTGATGACTATGAGTTTGTCATAAATGCCCTTTACAATGTTAAAGTAAGTTGCTTTGATCCCTAGCTTCTCCAGTGTTTTTAGCATGAATGAGTGTTGGACTTTATCAAAGGCTTTTTATGCATCTATTAAGATGATCACATGAGTTTTGTCCTTAATTCTGTTTAAGTGATCAGAGTATCTTAAATCTGATGCATTGAGCAAAGAAGAAAGAGTACATTGGAGCCAAACCACATGCAGCAGCAGCAGCAGCAGTGCTGGTCCACCACGGAGAGGAGGGATAACACAGAAACACAAATGACAGATTTGGTACAGAAAAACTTGTAGATCAGAAAAGCATCCTGAGCTTAGCTGATCCAGAGGCCGCACTGCAAACTGGCGCTTGAAAGGTGCCCTGTATTTTTCCAGTGGCAATCAGAGCGCTGAGGTGGAAGCTGTCTGAGGCAGTCTCGCTGCAGCCCAGGAGGACATAGCAAACATTGCCAAACTGTACCAGCAAGGGCCTACTATGTAGCCTAGGATGTACCTAGCAGAACATGAGTGAAACAGACACAGAGACAATTGCACCCAGGGGTATTCAAGTCAGAAAAAGGAAGGGAAGTCAAATTTTCTTTTCCTTTGAATCTGACAGCTCATGTGACCAGCTGAAGAGGGTCAAGAATCTGAACAGGTGGATGGGAATACACTCAGGGACTAAGCTGGGAAGGGCTGTTTAGTGGGCAACAGAGTGGCTGAGGAACTGGTCCCCTTCCCCCATAAGTAGAATTCTTTGGAGGCTTCTGAGATCTAGATTCCCACCAGAGCTAGGCATCTGCCTGGTCATAGGGGTGTGTTGATCTAATCTCTCCAGAGCAAACACCACTCAACAAAGCCCTCAAGGCCAAGTCCCAAGCACCAGAACTCCCGTCACAGAACTCTGCAACAATGCTACCCTGAGAGTGCATTGATCTGATCTATGCAGATAAAATCCATTTGGTAATACTTCCCATTCCATCCTACCTAATATGGGTAAGAAGGGAAGTTGACAGCTATTTCAACCAGCTTAATCTTAGGCTATTTTAATTGGCAGCTCAATGAGCAAAACAAAAAGAGGAAGGGATTAGCAATCCCCAGCCCAAGTGTGCCCCCACCCCCATATGTGTGTGTGTGTGTGTGTGTTCATAATCCAAGAAGAAATGGAAACAAGGACAACTGGGCATAGGCAGTAACCATTGATTCTTGTTGACTGTTTTGACCACCTCTGTGGAATGATTCTTTAATTTTTCATTAACAATCTTTTTTTCAACTCTGGTCCTAGAAGACACACAAGTCAGCCCAGAGGAGGAACCCCCTGCCCAGAGCCACCCAGCTAACTCAACCTGCAGGCCAAGGACTCTAGTCCCAACCAGAAGGAACCCAGAACACCCCTAAGGAGGATCCCCAACCAGAGCCATCCACCCACCCAATGCACCGGCCCAGAGCACCAGTACTAAGCCAGCAAGCACTTAGGACACCACAGGGACCCCTTCCCAGAGCCACCCAGCTGCAGCGCATACCCTCTAGGTCCAGATATATTGGGCCCAACCCTGCCACCAAGGATCTCAGGTCATATTGAGGCATGCCTGCAGGCAGGCCCATTCTGTCCCACCCTGGGCCACCAAGACCCCACAACAAAGTGATGTATTCCCACTAGTGCACTTCAACAATCCTGTGGGCTGACCCACACCCCCTAAAGCTACAGATTCATACCCTGGAGTCTTGATCCAAAAGGTGCTGCAAAACAAAGATCCAGGCAGAAACAGTTTTCTGGAAGAAGATGGTCATTAGAGGGGTGATGCCTGGCACGACCATTTGACCTTCAAGGAGAAGAACCTGAAGACCTGCCTGGCTTCAAAACAGGGGATCTCAATTCAAAGATTCAGAAGAATTTCTTATAAAAAGAATCAAACTAGTTGTAGGTTTGGGGTGAACCCCAAGCCTACAACTCCACAACAAAGGAGCCCATGGACAGGAAGCTGGGTGAAAACCTAGAAAAAAAATATCAATGATCTAATTACTAAAAGGACCATGAATTAAAAGGAGATTTAATTAATGATGAAGTGAGAAAACTCAAGAGATGAAAAGCTCTATTATCAAAGAAATAGACATACTGGAAAAGGAAGTAATGGAGTTAAAATATTCAGTCAATCGAAAAATTTAATAATAGACTAAATTCTATAGAAAACAGAACCTCAGCTCTTGAAGAAATGAGGAAAGGCTGAGTAAGCTTGAGCACATGGATGACAAAAAAAGAAAAAAAACTCACACAGCATGAGCAGAATTTTCAAAATGTCTGGGATAAAATCAGAAGAAACAATCTAAGAATAAAATGGGGATACAAGAAGAAATTGCAATGCAAACAAATGGCATAAAGAACATTCTCAATTAAGTACTTGCAGAAAATTTTTCCAATATGAAAATACAGTCAGATATGCTCATCCAGGAAGCTTACAGGACACCAAGTAGGCCTAATCAAAAGAGAAACTCCCTGAGCCACATCATATTCAAAATGTATAACAGTGAAATCAAAGAAAGAATATTAAAAGCTATAAGAAACACCAAATTATATTCAAGGGCAAACCAGTCCAATTCAGACTCTAAAAGCAAAAAGATCCTGGAAGGAGATATTTCATTCTCTGAATAACCACAACCTGCAGCCGAGAATAATATACCCAGCAAATCTCAGCTTCAAATTCAAAGAACGTTTCACAGTAAGATCGAACTTGCAGCATTCATGAGCAGAAAACCAGGATTACAAAGAATCCTCAAAGATAAACTCCAGGTAGAAGAACAAAAAAACAGAAACAAAACAAAAAAATCATCAACAGCCACAAACAGAGGAAATTCAATAAAAGTATATGCTGCAAAAAGATTAACCAAGACAGCACAGAACTCCCTAATAAAACACAATGATTATGAACCACAACCACATAACTATAATAACACTGAATGTGAATGGTTTCAGTGCATCAATCAAAAGACACAGATTAGCATATTGAATCAAAAAACATAATCCAACAATATACTGCTTACAGGAGACATCTTACAGTCAAAGACATCCACAGATTGAGGGTCAAAAGATGGAAAAAATGTTTACCAGACTTACAGCCCAAGAAGACAAGCAGGTGTTGCAATTCTTATATCCACCAAAGTAGATTTCAACCAAAATTAATCAGAAAAGATAAAGAAGGTCACTATATCATAGTAAAGGTAACAATACATTAGGAAGATATAACCATACTAAATATTTATGCTCCAAACACCAACACTCCCAAGCATGTGGAAAAAATACTCTATGACATAAAACCACTTATGGACCCCAACATGACAATACAGGGAGACTATGATACTCCTCGATCACCATTAGACAGATTGTCAAATAAAAAATAAAAGAATAATGAGATGACCATCCTAAACAACTCCATAAATCAAATGGACATATCTATAGAATATTCCACCCCAAATTGGCTGAGTTTACCTTTTTCTCAGCAGTACATAGATCCTTCTCCAAAATAGACCACATTC